>OY755186.1:10546943-10739461 GCA_963576735.1 Bedellia somnulentella | reverse complement strand
AGCGGCCGTATAATCACTGCCCGTAAAAGCATTAAATGCTGGAAGGGCAAGACATGAAGTTGGGCCTAATTGCCGAAATAAATCTGTACAATTTACGCAGATTTCATCATTTCCCTTACCTTTTTTTGATGAATTATTTGCAAACCAAATTTGTAGGTTATGAAATACATGCATATTACCTAATAAAATAACAAGGACATCAGTGTCCGTTGCTCTCACCAAAATTTTAGTAAGAGAATAAAGAAAAAATCATGAAAAAAATCAGAGGCTTTGATTCAACCCATATTTTACCGTGTTGGAAATCATTAAAAGAAAAGATACTACGGACCATTTTCGTCAATTCTATGTGGCTCAACGCAACTGAGATCGACTGTCTAAAGTTTAGTGCGGAAAATAATGGTTGGCTTCTTTTGGATGGTTTTCTGAAACCAACATGGTTTTTGGGAAGTTCAACTCCGACACAAGTTGAAAATGTGTTGTGTAACACAGATAATAAATCTGCTTATGATGAAGAAAATTCTGAATGCGACGACGATAATGACAACTGCGATTCTGAGAGCAATGGGGAATCTGACTTCGATTAAATATTAAGAAAATAATAATTATTTTCTGACAGTCTCCGTGGTCAAGCGTTTTGACTGAACGAACTGTAATTAAAAATTACTATTTTTTCAATTATACGCTTACATAATTTTTTTTTATAATATATTAACACATAAACAAATTTCTGTACTTTATAATTAAGCTTATTTTCATTTTCACTTGACCAATAAACTTTTTTTTTATAAAAAAAAATTTTATTTTTTCATAACATTTTAGCGTCACTGGGTACAATGGTTATGCCGTGAAAGGACTTCGTTGTTATTTGTATATAAATGTATTTTGGACTCTTTCTCCTTATCTTGGAAATATCGCGTTTTTAAAAGATGGCAACCCTGATTTGCAGCCATTTTTTCACAGGCAGCCATATATCATCATATAAGGAAAAAAAATAGCTTTAATTTCATATAAGAAACATGCGTGTAACATATGAACGTATAAAACATACCAAAATATAACCTGTTTATACCTGATTTTTAAATTCTCTATATACATTTTTATCATGTGGGTGGTATTATATTTGAAAAACAAGTGAACGAAATTTTTCTCCAGAAAATAATAAACATTAATTAAATTAAAATTACTTGCGGCCACTTTTGCCTGGCTGCGTGCTGTCAGTATAATCTCCTATTCATAAACTTATGTTAAAATGTGTGTTTGACTCTGTACGCCATGAACGTAGAGATTCAGCAGTGGGATCTTATACTATTATTTTTTTATGTATTTATTATTCAGGTAAGGTTTCGATCGAGTCTACCGTACCGCGTGACGAAATTATTAATATAGATTCTATTTTCACGCGCTGGCATTGTTTACGTATTTTTTCTTTCCATATACTAACAATTTAATTTTTTTAATGGTTATTATTCCTCCGATTTTTATCAAAATTGACATAAACCATCTAGACATAGTCCTTGACATAATTTAATGTTTTTTGACATGAATTCCTCATGTGGGGATTATTACTCATAAATAAAAGATGTTATTAAAGGAAAGAATTTTTTTTTTTTTTTTTTCTGACACTGTAGCTCAGTTGGCAGAGCGACGGGGGCGTATACCCGAAGGTCGCGGGTTCGAACCCCGCCAGTGCCGAAATTTTTCTTTCCTTTAATAACATCTTTTATAGTCCTTGACAACCGTGCAAAATTTCAGGGTTCTGAGTTGAGCCGTTTGGGAGGAGTACGATCACAACGAAATGCAAAAGTCGGGGGTAAATGGAAAAATACACAGATTTATTATATTTTTTAAAACTAACAACTTGGTTGGAAGGTTTACAATTCCAGGCAGATTTTATTAATAAGAACCTTAAATTATATATCAATCAGTCAATAATTTAGCCACGCCTTAAATAAGTACTCGTAAAAAGACAAGCGAATCACATTAAACTCCCTGGTTACAAAGATAGTCGAAGCGTGCGGTTAGGAATGGGATTAAAATTTAAGCCGAGCTGAAGGCCATCACCATTGGCTGTGGGTGACAAATTTATAATTCTTAAGCTCTGGCTACCCATTTATATACATGAAAATACTTGTGTTTATATTGTCGTAGCTGAGATAAAAAAAAACTAAAATTATAGTTTCACCATGTCTGTCTGTCAGTCCATGGGTCTCACTCAGCAATTTATTTCAATACGATACAATTAATTATTTTCTTTTACTCTAATTTTTAACTGATTACAATAAATATACAGATGGTTCCTATACTAGCATACATGCCAATAAGCTAGAGCTTCAGAATTAGGTACTCCTCAGCCACTGACTGAAAAAATGAACATCAAATAGAGAATATGCTTAAAAAGGCAGAAGGACGGACTATAAGAAATAATGGAGCAAGATGAATGTCGACCAAATTCGAGCGGTTTGCCAGGATCGTACACAGTGGTGACCGATAGTATCTCCCTACCCCGTAGGTAAGTAATGGCCCGAGTGTATATGTAGGTAGCTATTAATCAAATTTGCATCGATAATACAAATGTTTATTAAGAAAGTATATGCATTTGAAAATTCTTGCTGAAACCTCCTTAACACTAAAAACCCAATCTTAAAAAAATATTTAATTATTATAAAATTACTCATTAAAAAAATTAAATTTGTCTGGAGTCAGTACCCTGATAGCAGTGCATGTATAATGCTGTCTTTTTCATACGCTTATAGAGATATGAAAGTAAACTATGGGTATGGCAGAAAAAGCATGAGAGCAGAGTGAATGCAGTAGACATGCAAGTCCTCAGTATAATTTGTAGGGTTAGGTTATGTGACCGAGATAGAGATAGTGTGAGCGGTGGAAAGTGCGGTTTGAAAAAGATATCGTAAAAAAAAGAATGCTGAGATTGTTTAAGCACATAGAGAGTATGATTAAAAGTAAATTGTTAAAAGACATTTGTAGAGGATACACATACCCACTATTCTGATCTTACCAGACAAATAACTACACATGTCTACGACTTAAGAAAAGGCACATTACTATAGGGAGGCTTTGGCCTTAATAACTCATCATAATTATTGTTTCATTATTCATTGAGGAACTAAAACTAAGGTGTACTTCAAAAACCTTTCTTTGCTGTATTTCATTTAGTTTGCTCATAAACATTAAATACTCGCTTAATTTAATCCCGCAAAAATAATCCAATCACGATTTTTACTCTATAGATTCCTCAGCAATGGCTCAGATAGGTTGGTAATATAAGGAGTAACAGCTCAACAAGAGGAGGTGAATGTCCGCAGCAATTAAATTGGAGCCAGGATCGGATCATGTGACCTGCCCATTGTTCTTGATTCTCGTCCATGCAACGTGGCGAATCTGCGCAGGAGTGTGCCTTACCTTGCTAGGATACACATATTATATTGTTACTATATTTGCATGTTGAAACAGTATGATCAATCTACGAGTATTTAAGCAGATAAAATAAAATAAAGAAAAAAAGGGATTACAGTTGTCAATCAATATAGAATAGTTTGGAAGAAATCATGCCGCGAGCTTGATAGACTACATACACACGCTGTATTAGATACGGCTTAACGACACAGCGACAGCAAAATGTAAGTAATAGGGTTATATTTAGTTTTATTTAGGGTTAGTATTTTTGCCTTTAGGTAGGAAACTGGTATGGGAATTTCCTTTTACTCTTATATTTTTGCTTCAGAGTATGTAAATCGTTTACTTACTCTGAAAACCAGGTGGTGTACAATGTGGCGAGATATTCTAAAACATGACTTTTTGTTATTTTCTTCTTAGTATATGTATTGTAAATGAATGAAATTGGATATATGAAGCGCAGTGTCCTGGGGATACGATTGGTGAATCGAGTCAGGAATACTTAAATACGCTCTAGAACCATAGAGCACGAAGGACGTAGCGGAAAAGACAGCTAATTGAAGTGGGACTGGGCTGGCCACGTCGCCAAGGTGATCGACCCAAGATGCGACAGAGTGATCACCCAGGGACTTGAAGAGTGGAGAAGGGGGTGAGAGTGCTTTGCCCAGCAGTGAGCAAAAAGCACAAGTCGCACGAAAAGTGAAGTTGCGAAAGATAATGTAAATTTAGATCGAATTAATAGCGTTGATTAGATAATTTGTCACGACAATTTTGAGAAACAGCATAAAAATTCTTCTCCTATTTTTTAACACACTCGCTCAAGCTACACTGCCTCTTATGCAGAGAGAAGTGGGATAAAATCCCGTTTCGAGCATGCACCAGTTTTTTTTTGTAAAGTCATCAGTGTGCTTAACTTGTCATAGTTATTAACGGTGAGGGTTCATCGTGAAGAACGAAACCTACATTGCTAAGTTGTACCTATTGATGAGAAGTGTATTTGTATATAACGGTGATAGACCCGACCCCTACCACTTGAGTGGACGGTCCCAGCGAAACTAGGTAACTCTAAACACCAGGTGAAATTAATATAAAAAAGAGGACGGTTAGTGATGAAATGGGTCTCCAGCCTCAATGCACGAAACATTCAAAGGTGGGGTTTCTACAAACCGTAGTCGGCTCGTACGATACTTACAGGAAGAAGTGGGTTAATGCTGTTCTAAGCCGAGATTAAACAACTGTAGTATAGGTTATATCTTAGTAATTAAGTAAGATTCTTGCGTTTAATTCTGAAATAATCATAACTTTTTACAGCAGCTACGGCGCCCCTCGAGTTATTTTATATCTAGAGTAATTTAGTAACCTGGAGAATGCGTAATTCCAAACACAACTAAATAACTTAAAGAAGCACAAATGTCATAAAGGAAAGACTCTTGTTATATGCAATAATTTGCTTCATATTGATAACTAATTGTTCGCAAGTAAGAGTAAATTCGCATGGTAATAACATCAAGTGTCGTTTAAGAATATCACAACCCCACTCCCGTATGTTGTAAGTAAGAGATGGCTTAGGGTATTGGGCCTTTTTAAGTGATTATTGGGTAGTACTTTAAACTGTGTAGTGCCGGCTTAGAATAGCACTACCCCAATTCTTCCGGTGAGTGTACGTAAGGGCGACTAACGGTATTAGGGCTTTTAAGGGATTTTTGGGCGATGCGGTTGGAGACCCATCACCAAAAACCTTTATTTCACCATCTTTTCCCCACGCAACTTCCAAAAGTGGCTGAGGAATTTCTAATTGAGTATTTGTATGTATGTACATACTTTAAAATCGTTTGTGGGTAAAAGTGATATAAAAGTGCCTGAGGATTTCTTACCATGCACCAATGAGATTTATAGACGTGAGTATATGTATGTATGTATAATTTATTTAGGGATGGCATTCCTTGTACACTGTCAAGGGTAATAGCGACTTATTGAAACAATTCAACTCACGTAATTTTCAGAAAACATTTACACCCCCGCCATGTAACATAACTATTTCGTACTTCACAATATGGTTATGACTAAGGAGAAAATTATAATTTTCATAAAAATTTTCCTCATTGAGCTGACGCAACTGCCTGCTTTAGAATGTAGGTTCACTTATAAGACATCCGAATCGTCGGTTTCTGCACTGCCCACGCAGCAGGTTGGCTAAACTTGCTAGCTTTGTAAGAAGTACATTTTTATATGGCTGCTACGACTGCCATGTCTAAATCTGTTTTATTGTTCAGTAAATAGCTGCTTTGCATAGATATAATAAGTATACCTGTATAACTATGTTATTGTGTCTTTCGTGAGGATATGTTAAACAGAATATATTTTCACTTTTCAGGATTTTTCAGCTGAAGCATTTGATTTACTTTCGATTGGAGGTAAGTCCATATAGGTGATATAAAAAGGCAAAACGTTTATAATAGGTTATACCGTGCGGCGAGCTAAGCCCTATATCTCGGTATTTATTGTCGGCGAAGTGTCGCATGTTTGAGGTGATTAGCTCGGCGGCACGTCAGGAGGCCGGCGGCCGGTAAGTACGGCCACCCTCTTAATTCATTCGCCGATTGACAGTTGAGCGGGCGCGACCAAGACAGCGGGCCGAGTGTCCGAGTGAAAATCGGTTTCCCGCGGTCCTCGCGGTGCAGTGTCCCGCCGACCGCCGCGCCGCGCGAACACCACCGCCTGCCTCCTGCTCCACCACCCTGCCGCCCACCGACCCACTAGTGCCTTCCTTGTTAACAACGAAAGATGCGATCCAAAGCAGTAGCGAGGCGGCTTCAGTCGCAAGGTAAGCATTTTCCATTTCCCATCCGTTGTTTACATTACTATATCTGCGAGAGCGTGAGACAGAGTGATGCGCTCGACCCGCGCCGCGATTGGTCGACGCCGCCCCCGCTTGACAAGATAGCGAGGGACATCCTACGCGGCATCACGTGCTATTGCGGCCTTTATTACCGTAGCATAGAGAGCATATTTGTTTGTATTCGAATCAGAGGGATGGTACTTCGTTGTCATCGAGTCATTGGAGGCCTTCTTGTAGGTATTTATGGCGAGGTGTTTTTATTTATGTGTTGAAAAGTTTGAAACTGAAGTTGCAGCGATATGAAATTGTTTTATGCAACGTTTGATGTACTGAGAGAATTGTTTACGAAGCGTGTCTTTGAATATGTGATGAATGTGTGTGTTCGTGTGTTTATGTGTGTGTGTTATCAGTGGGCGTGTAGACATCTATTTCCCAAACAACGGTTGCACAATGGTACGCGTTGTGGCAATCATCAGCTTTATTGTTCGATTTACTACTGCTGAGATTGAGCAGTCCGCGACCGATGCCTTGTAATCTTATGTATTGTGAACTACTATTTGTATTTCATACTTCAGCTTTCATATTCATTATTTTTATCAGATAATTGAGTATTCTCACTGAAATATTGAAACAAGAAATTCTTAAACAGAAAATATGTTATGATATTAATCGGCAAAGCTTGTCTAATCCTCTTAGAAACAATCTAAAAAACTCGGTCACCGTATTGTCTTAGTATTTTGTCTCTAAAGGATAGCCTCTTACTCTTTCTTAATTAAAGCACTTATATGTATATTTATACTTATGAATATTATAAGGGTTTATGTATATATATGTCCGACCATGGCCATTTTAAGATACGATGAAAAATATTTTATACAATAATTCAGCTTCATTTCTCATTATAACAAGCAGGAATGTTAAAAAGAAATCTGTTTAAAATTCAGTGTTATAAATCTGTAATCTTATAAAATGACTAACTAGTAGGAGCTAGTAAGCGAATGTAAAACCGATATGAAATTGTTTTATAAATTTTGAGCATATTTTTTCACGGGACTTGACTACACCGGCAACAAATCATTTAACATTCAAAGATGTGCATTCACTACTATTTGATTAAAATTCCTTCTGTTTTTATAGCTCCCATTGGGGTAGGCAGACAATATCGATCGCCACTTTGCCCGATCCTGACAAACCTCTATACATTATAAAAACTAGATTGAATATGAGTCCATATTTTTTTGTTTCAAAAGTAGGTGTAACTGTAACTATTCCTCCTATTTATATATATTTACCTCATATTTAACTTAGCAAATGCTCTACAAAAAATAAAACCTACGCCATTGTAAATCAAAATCCTAAAATACCAAAAGTTCGTTCCACCTTGTTTTATTGTTTTAATCTCGAATTTAAAGCCATATCTAAGTAAAAGGTGGCAAGGTATCGTCACTTCAAGATAGTCAAGAAAACGTTTAATGATAAGCGAAATGATGTATATATACAATAATGGAATGCAATAATTAAACGAAGAATTATTACATTGTTTACATATACGAGCAATATCTAGAAGGCGTTGAAAGAAATCTTTAGAACTTGAAGTAAAGCGTATAGAAATCGTTTATAAATACTAAGCTAGGGTGACCACTTCTGCTTAACATTCACAGTGCTACCGGTTCTGTGGTAAATCATAAAGATAACACATATCTAGCTGCGCACACTTTTATAGTTTGACATTAAAGTGGAACACGAATGGATTTGTTTTGCAACGCTGTAAAAAATGTCGCCACATATCAGCACAGGGACATTATAACCTGCTGGGAATAAATATATGAATTTAATAGACATTGCAGTCCCAGTTATTTCGTATCAGCACTACTTGAATATTTAAGTGGCTTGGGCGATGCGGTTGGAGACCCATCACCAACGACAATTTATTTGTACCATCTTGTCCCCTATCAACTTCCGAATGTGACTGAGGAGTTACTAGCACTAAAGCTCTGGCTATCTGGATTTATGACCGTGAGTTTATATGTGTATGATGGTTCTGAAGTCGGGGCTTATCTATACTGGTATTATTTCCTCACAGCCCATTCCGAGGGTCACGAGCCCATACCGAATAGGCTTACATTGCTTACTAAATTTGGCTTACATTACCTACTATATAGCCTCAAAATAATCGTATTATAAAATGGTATAATACGCTCGTTGGTGGAAGGTAATGGATGGATCTATTAATTAATATTAATATTGGTTCTGAAAATTATTACACCGATAAAAACCAATTATTTTCCTGTATGACATAGTCAAATGCGTTCTCAGATATAATAACAAAAAGAAAACCGACTTCATAGTGGGAAAAACAACCGAAAATAAACAATCTAGTACTAAATAGTACGAAATAAGTTTTTTAATTGAATATGAGTACTGTGATTAATACCTTAGCAATTTCTTTATTCCACACGCGTTAGTTCAACCTACCTAAATATTAAAATTTCTTAAATTAATTTGTGAGCCGGTGCCAGCCTGCGTGATGATTGAACGTGTACAATGTAGGATACCTTGTAGTTGTAGGGTAAATTGATGATTGTACGTATTACCATTTAAAACGTTAGGCGATAGATATATATTGTTTAGATTGTAATAATCAGAGATAGATAGTAGGGTGAATTCACTTTTGTTTGACTGGCACCGACTCAAAAATTAATTTAAGAGAATTTTGATATTTAGATAGGTTGAACTGATGCGTGTAGAATAAATAAATTGCTAAGGTATTAATTACAGTACTCATATTCAATTAAAAAACTTATTTCGTACTTTTTAGTACTAGATTGTTTATTTTCGGTTGTTTTTCCCACTATGAAGTCGGTGTTCTTTTTGTTAAAAATTATTTTATTTTACGAGTTTTAGAGATGGGTAGACCTGGCAAAGATGCCTCTCGTATGAGGCAGTGCGACGGTTACTGTATCATGCTTCGTATTTCCGGTATTTCTATTATTATACGATACTAAATAGGCTCAACCATATGTAACTTTACATTGTTCTTGAAATCCCTCGAAAGGCGATTGTTCACAATTCTACATCTCAAGAAAGACTAAAACGTTCACGCCGAATATCCCCGAGGGGGTTAGCAGAGGTAGTAATACTTCTGAATATCACGTGACATTGTCACCTGTTGTTCCAAGTACCCACGCTTTGCTTGGACCCACGTTCTCACGTTATACAGGGCAGGCCTATCGGCGTTTTGAACAAATACACTGTCACATGATTGTGAGTTTCGACAGTCCCCTCGATTTCCTGGGATGCCATCATCAGATCCTGGTCTCATGGTACTTTCTCGGTAACAATAATATAACAAAAGAAATGTTGAGTGAACCTGCACTTCTCTTCATTAAAGCTACGAAGAGGAGCATAAATCTTTATGGAATGGTGAAAGAACTGTTTCCTAACTCCTAGTGATTAAGGACCCACACCTTCCATCATCAGCTCAGCAGCATAACAATATGATTTTCAGAAGCAAATGCCAATATGAGTTCAGAAAATATATAAAACGCGGTACATTTGCCTATAAAATTTCAGGGTTCCCCTCGATTTCTCCAGGATCCCATTATCAGACCCTAATATCCTCATCATGGTACCAATCTGGGAGTATCTTCTATCGAATAAAAAAATAATAATCAAAATCGGTTCATAAATGGCGAATTAATCGGCGAACAAACATAAAAAAAAAAATATACGTTCGAATTGAGAACACTCCTTTTTTGAAGTCAGTTAAAAAATTTAGTCTTGGTTTTCTATGTATCAAATAAACACGTTCCTTATTCTGCGTACTGCCATCTAAAAGTATAAGGAACCGAGTCTATTATGCTACATGAAAATAACATTACATATATTTTCCATAGTTAGTTCCCATTGGGGTAGGCAGAGACTATCGATGGCCACTTTGTACGATAAAAATAATATAAAATAACTGAAAGCAATAAGTCTCCTTTTTTAGTTAATCCACGTTGAGACTTGCCAACAAAAGCTACTAAAAACTTTAACAAATTGCACTTCAAAAGCGTTGGAAAGTTTGTTTCAAATTAAAATCCCCTTTGGTTGACGTTGAAGCCAATGATATTCCAAATTAGGATACCTAAAGAAAGGAAGATGTTGAAATGCTACCTCGTGCAAAGTTTTTTTATTATTTCTCGCAGGACCAGGGGGGGAGGGAATGCATTATTAAGCCGTGGTCCAAGACACGTGGCTGTCAGGAAAATGAACTTTCTAACATAGCTTTACAACCTTTGTTTGCCCATTAATTACATTTTGTTTCTTATAAAGTTTGCTTTATTGTTGGTTGAGACTGAGTGAGTCCCAAAGAAAGTCTGTTTACTCAAATATGGTAGTGGTAAAGCGTAAAATCTCGGCGATATATGAAACAATCTACGAAACACAGTAACTCACACCAAAGAATAAGAAAGCAGCAATATCTATTTATCATCTTCTCTCTTCTTTGGGGGCAATCTCATATCGGAGGTCGGCTATCATTATGGTCTTTTTGGTCCGTGACGTTGCGACGCGGAACAATTCGGTGGAACTTGAGTTGACCCATTCCTACAGACTCTGAAGCCAGTGGGTTTTTCTAGGGCCCGGTCTTCTGCGGCCTTGTATTTTTCCCTGTAGGATTACTTGGAAAAAGTAACATTTTCTACTACGCATTAGTATATCAGTTTATTTTCTACTATCCATGTATGGCAGCTTTCGAATCTTTACAGTGTTCAGCAACACCAAATCTTTATGCATTTTCTGTAGAACCGTTTCGTTTTATCATATAGAATTTATATTTTTGTATCTTGATCCAAGTCACTTGCTGCCTAATAATAAAGCTACGACCCTCGTTGATAACTTATTGTTGGTATTTTTACTTCCTTTAATCACAATCAAATTGAGATAGTGCTACGTATTTTATAAAACAAACAAACTTGTTGGCTGGAAGTCATCTTTTTTGGTGACCGCACTAACTGTACTGTACCAAGTTGTTAAATGCTTTTAAGACTATAATATTATACTGTGTGATTTTAAAAAAAATGTTTTGGTTATAATTTACTAAAAACATTATTAGAATACATGCATGGTAAAAAGTAAGCCCTATCTGAATATTGTTTTTTAACCGTTTTCGACACTATTTTTTGTCATGGAAACATGTCTAGCAATGTCCTCTAAATCTTTAAATAAATTTACTCATTTTATAAATATATTTCTTAAATCAAACACACCTTCAATCTGAAGATCATACGTGATTATTTTTAAATGACATCGCACAGGGCCCAGGCCTAGTCGCTTCTTACTTGTTGACGGTGTGGGAAATAATCATGAGGAAACCCATATGGCTAAATTGTAATTTAGGCAAAACGGCGCAAGCAAAACGTGGGTACTCTGAACACCAGATGTCAATGTCACGTGACGTTCCGAAGTATTAGTACCTCGGCCAACCTTTCGAGAATTCGGTTTAAACGTCTTTCAGTCAATGTTAAAGATTTTTAACATGAAAGTAATTTGCCACTGTCCTGCAATCGCGGTATTAGATGAGCGCTTAGCTGCGGTGGCGGAACGAAACGTGGTCGGTCGGAGCGGCCGCGAACGTTGCAGTAAATTGGCCAGATTCATCAACATTCGAATGTAGTCCATGGTCGAGTTTATCTTAACGCGACTATTCCAATCATTTTATCTACATCTATTAAGTTAAACGGTGATTATGATCATTTTCTGTTTTATCTGGTGGGGATTAGCTAAGTTTTCCTATTTACTTGTTACGAAAATTTATATTAATATAAGTTGTAAAACTTCTGACAAAAAAAACCGTAGAATTTTTAATATATATAAAAGGTATATATATAGGAAACGCTCCTTTACATTCTAATTAAGTTTGCATGATGATGTTTGATTTCATGTTATAAATAAAATATTAATATTATAATTTACAACACATTTCTTTCAGAAAGTGTTCCTAAATTAAATATCTTTAATATTATCTGAAAAATAATTAATATTTCACATTTCATTCCTATAAAATATTTAAACAAAATAGATAAAATAAAAACGTGAAATAATTAACTACAACCAGGAAAAAATGCCTGCCTTGTAATGGTACATAATTAGTGGCTCTTAATCGAAAAAGAAAACGAAAAGGCCGCAATGAACGTTATAAAAGTGTTTGTGTCATAAAAGACATTGTCATATTCTTAGTAATTCTTGGTAGAACGTTAATATTGCCTTCGCGTGTCACGCCACCAAGATAGAGGGATAGATAATAACATATTTAGGGGTCAATTGTCTACAAAATTATTCATGAAAAATATTATGTTAATAATCGGACCAGCATTTTTTAAATAACACATTCTTGAAAAGTATGTCATGCCGTATTTAAATAATCAGTTTTTCACGAGAGTTGTCATTCGGGCCACAAATACGAGGATATTTGAAAGCAATAAAATTGAATATTGAATAGTGTCACGTTCCTGTATATTGCTCTGGTCCGAGAATAGAAAGCCGTAAACCGAGACATACCTACGGACGGATCCTCGAATCACAATAACTCCGGAGCTCAGCAGAATCCATAATCTTATTTTTGTACCGCACCGTGGAGCGTGAATTTCGCAATTACGAGATTGAGAGTTCTGTCAAGCGAAATTGTATCTAAAGACTATGTGGTTAGGATTGAAAATGAAGAAACGTTGGCAACTTAAAATAAACAAATCGTGTCTGGACACGTGCGAATGTGGACTTTATCTCGGAGACAGAGAGTGGAGGTGGACGCGGAGAGGACAGCTGACAGGTGAAGCGAGAGAGAACTTTGTGCGGTCGCAGGAGAGCAGGTAATGCGAGTGGAGGCTCGCCCGTAGTCATTGTTCCTCGCTATAATTTTATCGAATCTGATTTACGATCGATTGTTCGCGGCGGACAGCGCGCGGGCGTGTGCGTGTGTGCGCGAGTGCGTGCCCGCGCCGGCGACATCGTAACTCACCTCCGCAGATGGGGCTCGGATGAGAGTCGTCGCTAAACAGGACCATAAATTAATGAACGACACGTCCTGAGACGAACTTCTTTGTCGACTCCAATTACTGAGAATTGAGGACGGTCCAGTCGTCTCGAGACGATTTACATTAGTACTTAAACACTTCTCAGGAACCTTCACTGAAACAGAGAGAATTTCAGCGTCCCTTATCGAGTTTTCCGAAGTCACGTGCAAACATTATCTTTGTTGATAGATGTTATCCATTATTCTTAGAAAAATAGTTCTTTATTCTTGATGATTCATATTTAGTATCGCTAAACAATAACGCTTGGTGAAAAGTTAAAAAAAATCCTTTTTTCACGACTGGTTTGAAACATCAAGAAATATACATTGATAAACCTCAGTATTTAGTAGATATTTGAAGACAAGGTTTGTCTTGAATTTGGCGAAGTATTTAATCTTGGCAAAAAAACAATCTTCTCAATCTGAAATCTTAGGAGTCACTAAAAATATCATGTTTTTTAAATATAAAATGACGTAGGCTACTTAGATTTTTGGACCAATTGAGGTCAATATTGCCGTGCATGAATGATTTTTAAATATTTTACTGGACACATCTTACATTTTTGTTAAAAAAACGCTTTCAGTTTTATTCATCCTTGATATCCAGTTCGGGTGGGCAGCGTTAAGAGAAGCAGCGCCATATCTTTTCATCAAAAGTTTGGCAGGGTCAAAAAACAAAGGAATTTGACCAATGTGTGTTGCCGTGGCCATGATTTACGACACAGACATGGAGCCTCTAACAATGGGCCTCATCAGAAGGCTCAGAGTCATCCCAAGGGCCATGGAGAGGACAAAGTTAGAAATTTCACTTCGCGATCCAATCGGCAAAGAGGAACCCTAGAAGAACTGGAGTAAATGATATATACCGAAGAGTTGCACAACTTAAGTTGTAATGGGTAGGGCATATTGCATGGAGAACCGACAGCCGTTGAGGCCGAAGAGGCCACGCATCGAATGACGCAGTTTCGGGAGGCTTCATTTAAGTTGGACCGACGATTTGGTCAAGGTTGCAGGTAGCCGATGGATGTGGGAATTATAGGAACGGTCATTGTGGAGATCTTTGGCCTATGTCAAGCAGTGGACTTCTGTTGGCTGATGATGATAATATTTTCATTTCACACACATGTGGATGCGTGAAGTTCAGTGACGATCGGTAGCAACTTAGGTTAGGTCTGATAGATAAGGTTTAAGTTAGACTTCATTAAGTGCAATTCAGTGATAACTAATAATAATATTTAATTTATAAAAGTATAAAGTTTAAAATAATAGGATCTATCTCTTTCATTAGTTCAGTGCATGAAATGGTGGAAAATTATTAGAACTATATTTTACTGTATACTGTGCAATTGTGCATGATTGTGATTTTTCTTATTAACAATATATTATATCGCTGAACAAAACTAAAAATATCGTAAAGCTCATGCACTATTCTAATCGATCCATAAAATCAGAATCGATTTATAACTCAACACAAGGAACTTAACCCAAGCTGAGGTCAAAAACAATATAAACGAGTCCGTATTTAAGCACAAATTGATTTCCTAGTGCACTTACACCGGAATTCAATGCGCAATCATCATTCCATAGAATGACTTTACTAACAAAAGGGGGTTTTATTACTGAATATCAGTCTCGATTCGATCAAATAAAAAATTTTTCGGTATTAGGTATATAGGTAAATAATTAGTAAAGTATATGTTCTGTAACTTAAGTAGTAGGTACCACTAAGTATAAAATATGACTTAGTATACTGTTAAAAGCACATGAGTTACTCAGAATATAACCCCAGCGATGGCGATGTGATTGGATACCTATCACCAAAATACTCATGTTTATCATTATTAAGATAAATTAAACAATTAAGTAAAGTACAACAATTTTCGATACCAGCAGGACTCGAACCCGCGACTTACCGGTTAACGCCCCGGTCGCTCTGCCAATTGAGCTATGGTTTCTAGTGACTTCTGATGCGCAGTACTACTTTCCTTTGTTTCTTAACACCTTAGTGGTGTCAGCACTCCCTACCTCCGATTTTTTTACAAATTCGGAAAGCCACTTGTCTATCTTTACACATAGAATTCAAGTGTACAGAACGCCTAACTAACAAATAGTTAGAATGTGTCATTTATTTGTGATAGAAAGACTTGTTTTGCATGCGGTATTGTAGCCGCCGAGATCGATGAATTATTTTAGCGGAAATGCTAATTTAAACTATTTTAACGGTGTTCCTCTGAGGAGTTAAACGTATAAAGTTTTAATTGCAAAGCTCCTATACTTTAGATCTTATATCAAAAATGATTTTGTCACTGAGTCTCCGATGATCCTCGAAATTCTTTGAGTAGTTCCGAATGTCCCAGAAAGCTGAAATTTTGTATGTAAGCTAGTATATTTTATGTTAAACTTGCAAAGATTGTTGTTCCGAGGATGATATAGGGTCACCTCATCACACTCCTCACTTTATATTAAAAAAAAAACAAAAAGGGTAGACATTAAAACGCCAAAATTGACATAGCTCTGCCTTTAATATTTCATGACTTCCTTCGATTTTACCTGACTGTAGATACTGACCGTAATATGGTACCACCTGCATAACACCATATACTAAGACAACCCTCCTCCGTTTTTAAATCCGAAATCGACGCGGGTTTATCTGTGGGTGGAAGCTAGTAAATTATTGAATATCTATTATTCTGATATGCCCCGTGCCCCATTTATTGCAAGCAAACACTATGCATCTTTAGATTAATGAAATACAAAGTTTTACAAATAAACGTCAAATGTTTTTTAAATAAATATAAATGCAAAAATAATATAGTCTCAATAATAATTATTAGCACCCATTAAAAGTATCACCGTTAAACTTGCCTTTAAAATTAAAAAAGGAGTATCTTATCTATTTTGACATGTCCTAGAATTGCAAGCAAATATTTTATGATCATACATACATATACTCACGGCTATCAAAAATGAAGAGCTAAGGAATTAGAAATTCCTCAGCCACTTTTGGAAACTTAAGTGGGGAAAAGATGGTAAAATAAAGGTTGTTGGTGATGGGTCTCCAACCGGATTGCCCAAAAAGCCTTTCAAAGCCCCAATTCCGCTAGTCGCCTCTTACGTATACCTACCACTACACAGCATCATCCTGATCATCATGTTACTATTTCTAATTTCATTATCTGTAGGCGATACGTACGGCAATAGGCCTGCCCTCTATCACGTTAGTACACTGTCCAAGCAAAACGTGTGTACTCTGAACACCGGGTGACAATGTCACGTGATGTTCAGAAGTATTAGTACCTCTGCCGACCCCTTCGGGGATATTCGGCGTGAACGTTTGAATTGAGTTGAGTTTGATTCTCTGTAGGTAAGTAACGTTGTAGATAACTGAAGCGTTTCCAATTGTCAGATAGGTACAATCATACAAACAGTAATCAATTCGCCATATACACAGACACAATCAAGGAAAATATCATAGTTTGCCTCTTGAATGATTCTTTATTTAAATATTTTCAGTCCAAGGACGCTGTTAGCTCGATTACATTAAATATGAATCGTACAATCCAATTACACGTTTATGATTACGATCCTTTAAATGTGATGTAATTGTGTATGGATGAAAATAAAGACTTAATGTTTAGAAGGATGATTCTGAATAAATTTTAAAAAAAGCAAGCTTTCCTATTGAGCAATTCTTAGCCATTTTCTCTTCCCCGTCTCCTCACACCATTTTTGTACGAGGTTGCCGACGGATCATATGGGTTTTGTTGATGATGCCGTGAAAGACCCGTCTTTCTATCTTAACTTCCAGAATTAGTCAAACAAATGGTTGCTCTTGGTTCTATAGTTGTGGATACTGCAGTTTGTGATTATAGCCGAGGATATAAGTTTTATAGATTATTAGTTCTTCATAGATAAATGATTGATAATGAGTTATGTCACTGCAAATTTATGTTTTTGTTAGTGCGTAAGGTTATAAAACATTTTAGGAACCAAATAAAATTACGCACCTAGTTGTTGACTAAACTTTGTTATAGATGTATAAATTACGAATTCTGTATATTCTTAACTTAGTTTCTTATGTTAAGGTTTATTCGTCATTCGAGCATAATTAGTCTGAAACCGTGCCACGTGGGTATCAAAATAGTCTAGACAAAAATAGCTACCCAAAGACCATATGACTTAATTGTATACTTTGCTAATACGAACTTATACCTTATTTATTGCTTTAAATGAGCTACGGACTACCCATTACAACACAATAAATTGTAAACCAAATGTAGGAATATCGATATCGTAAAATCCTGTGTAGTATTAGCTAAAAATAGCACTACCCCATTTCTTCACATGGGTGTTTGAAAGAGGCGATTAAGGGTATTGGGGCTTTCAAAGTGAAGTTTGGGTGACGAGATTGGCGACCTTCATTTTATAATCTTTTCCTGTCTCAACATCCAAAATTGGCTGAGAAATTCCTTATCCTTAGCTCTGGCTACCCTTTCAAAGGATGTATAGCCGTGAATATATGTATGCTTATATGTATACACCGTAAATATTTTATCACTTCTGGAAGCAGTATGGTTCAATATCAGTGAGTGATCTAATGTTTAGATTCTGTTATTTCTGAGTCACGACGATGTCTCATGGTCGTAAACCTGAATGCACCGGTACAAACTGATAACGCTTTTATGTACCATGATAATGTGTTTGCATTCACTATTTATTGAAGAAAAATACATTTCACTGTTCTTCTAAATCAATATCTCTTCTGTATATACACTACATACATCACATTTATACTCACGGCTATAAATCCCAAAAAAGGGGATGCCAGATCTTCAGAATTAGAAACTTTCCGGCCACTTCTGGAACTTGGATTGGGAAGTAATGAGTACGGCATTATGGCCAATTAAAACAAAAACCCATGTAGATGAAAAAAGGGACCAAAGGTCACGCGATTGTCTGGATTATATTTATTATTCCCCTGTATAATAAATATAATCCAGACATAACCCTGTGTTTATAAAAAAAACCCGTATGTTTTTAATTTTAGTTATAAAAAAGTAAATTTGAGTAAGTTTATCTCTTTTTTTAAAGACTTTACAAAGGCCATGACAAAGGCCTCCCTTCAAAGATTTATACAAAGACCGGTCCTGTGCTGGGTCATCCATGGGCTTCCCTCGAATTTTCTAACATCTAGAGTCTTTGATCCACCTTGTAGGACACATATCCACACTGCCTCGTTCGGTACGTGGCGGCCACTCCAGAACCTTCGATTTCCAAAGACCGTCAGCATTACTAGCAACATACATTGTTAAAACAACTTCAATTTTAAACTCTGCGGAATATCAGACGTGAAGATATGACACATCTTCCCGAACACCGCCCATCCGAGCTGGGCCCTAAGGCGGAATATATAATAGAAAATCTGTCTTAACACCTAATATTTACAAATCATTCTTACATTTCAGTTTTACTACAATTATGTAATTATTAGTATTATGTGGAAACGATTGCAACGGTTTTCGACCTTGATAAAGGTCAAGTACATAGTTTCACCAACATAACAGAAGAAATGCATAAACATTATGTGATATGATTAGAACTTCAGTTTTCGGGTTCTTAGTTGAATGCTCCAATAATTGTTGACCGCTAAATGGAACGCATTGGTTTTGTGGACCCTTTCTGTACATAAAACATGAACAAAAAGGAAATTTTGATGTGCTTTAGACGTTGTATTAATTACATAAAACGAGTTGTTTTTCCTAGGAGTAATGTTTATAAAGAAGTATATATTCACTGTTTTGGAACCCTAAATATTTATTTAATTCTACATACATATATGAATCACGACTATAAACCCCTAGAAGGGCTAACCAGAGCTTCGGAATAAGAAATGATCTTGGAAGCTCTTACGTGATAGTATTCTTTTTACATAAGTACTCTCATCGGTTCTCTATATCACACATCGCACATGTGCCTCCTTCATCTCTTTTTAGGTTTTCGTACCGAAAAGGTAATCCGTCTGTGTGTCTCTATCTTATTAAACGCAATAGTTAGACTAAGCTAAACTTTAAACAAAAGATGAATTAATAAGAAATATAATTAAAATAGCTGTGTGACACTACAGACACACAGAAGACACTTAAAATAGTACTACCCTATTTCTTACCGTGTGTGTTCGCAAGAGGCGGCAATAGGTATTGGAGCTTTTAAAGTGATTTTTGGGCGATGCGGTTAGAGACACATCACCAAAACCTTTGTTTTGCAATCTTATCCGGCAAGTTTAAAAGTCGGCTGAGGAATTTATTATTCTGAAGCTTTGGCTACCCGTTCTAGAAATTTATAGTTGTGAGTATACGTATATAAACATTTATATAAAAATTAAACGATGGTGTATTATCTTGTGATGGATCGTTATTGTAGAAACATATTAATTAAACAATGTTTCTGAACAAAAAAGATATAATTTCGAGAAAACGCCAGTCGTCTTTCTTTTACTGAACACGCTTACAGCTAACTAACTTGATTTTTGTTTCCTACCCAATTTTCGTTCTGACTGGTTTTTGTTCATACATACATAAACTCACGGCTATAAATCCCTAGAAAGGGGTAGCCAGAACTAAGGTATTAGAAATTCCTCAGCAACTTTTGGAAGCTCCGTGGGGAAAAGATGGTGAAATAAAGGTTGTTGGTGATGGGTCTCCAACCGCATCGCCCAAAAATCCCTTTAAAGCCACAATACCGTTAGTCGCCGCTTACGTACACCCACCGGAAGAAATTGGGTAGTGCTAGTCTATTCTATTCACTACACAGCAGCACTACTTTCTGTTCAATCTTGTGCTATGTTAGTTTGGGCTTTTCCGAGTCATTTATCGATCTATTATATATCGTACTTATATCATTATCTAACATGACTTACTCATCAAGTTTCAAAAGAATAACGAATAGCCATGATAAAACTTGTCACCCTATCTTTACGAACAAATTTAAAAATGGTACATTTTACTATAACTTGAGTTGAATGAAGAATTTGAATAATATAACACTATGTTTAGGATAAATTAACCTCGGTTATACGTACAATTTGTGCATGAAATACGTTCAACTTTATTAGGTACCTTATGTATATAAAAACTAGGCAGAGTATGTCAGTCCAAGAACAAAGTAGGGTTGCGTATTAAATAAAGTTATTTACTAGAACGAACATTAAGTACAAGAATAGAAATATTTTTTCCTTGTTGTTCCTTTCGTACATTTTCAATTGATTGGGTATAGTGATCACCAAGTCGGCGTCTGATCTATACAATACCTTTTGCACAGCTAGTTATCATAGATTTTAGTGATTTTTCATAGATTATGCAATCCAAAACTAACTATTAACTACTAATCATAAAGTAATTCAGAACGAAGACGATGAGTTAAATGTCCAAAATAAGCGAGAGAGAACCGGGTCAGTTTTAATTAATCAACTAATGAATGCACCATTGTCATCCTTTAGAATTCCAAGAGTAGCTGCACCAAAGCGTAAAGTAAATTAAGGTTTGGCTAAATATGACCATAGAGACCCAGTTATGACAAGGATAATTGTACTGTTCAAAGACAAATAAAGAGAAGTTAATGTTGTGTTAAAAATGTGCCTTAAAGTTCCATAACATTAAAAGCTGATGAAGGAGGTGCCCTGCTACAACATCGACGTTACCGGAGTAATCTTTTAAAAGATGCCGGAAAGTAAGCAATAATCATTGATGACGAGTTAACTGCCTTGCCGACTAGTCACAAGCCCAAACCCCCAGTACACCAGAACATGCCATGTATACTTTGACATCTTTGACACGCCTGGACACTTATGGGGTAGTGCAATTCTGAGTCCTATTTAAGTGGAATATAGTTAAAATATTTAATAGCAACGTAATTTTTATTCATACTCTGGGTTATCCTCGTGCAGGTTGGCAGATATTTAAGACTACTGCTGTAGAGCCGGGACCGACGGCTCTACCTAGTTTCTATGGCATGAAGACTTTTTGAAAAATTATATAAAACATAATTTAACAAAAGCATAAGCACCATATAAAGCGAAATATTCCTTTACTTAATGAGTGTCCAAGGGGTGATTGTCCACTGGGCGCCTTTAATTGATATTATCGCCCTTCCGAGTGTCGCGCACTAATATTACGGTTATGGATTGGCAGCACGAACTTCTTGGTGAATTTTGTTTTGAGTTATCGGATTTTTTCTTTGTCACTTCATGTTCAATGTCCCCAAACTGGTATTAGTTGTTGTAGTTTTCTAATAAATATACAAACTTAGACTATGCATATACAGTAAGATCTTACTGTCATGTGACCATCCAGCAAAACGAGAGGATGGTTCAATCACGTATTATGTTTCTCTTAGATTAGAAGCATTCCAATTAAACTTTTGTCACAAGAAATATCATGGTCACTTTGTACAAGATTTTGCAGTTATTATTAATATCAATTAGATTTTATATGCGAATCATCATTCACCATCGCCCATTTTTGTCTGCGTGGCATAATGATTTTTTTATGAGCTTAAACTTATATCATGCCCCTATAAAAGAATGCAAAACAACAAATAGTTGTCAGTTTTATTTATGTTATGATTATTATATTATTTTCCTGTAGCACCATCTAGTGCCCTTATAAAGAAACGAATGTATATAAAATTGATTAAAATGGATGGAACTTTTTGTTTTTATTAATAGAATCCTATTTGTTAACTGTGGTTAATTTGTTAAACTGCACGTAAGGCGTAATAAATAACAAATATCTAAACATACCACCCCATTTCATCTCTTTCGGCAAATTACCGATACCACGATACCATGTTTAATAGTATAAGTACATACCAATTTAACTATTTCTAAGGCCACAAATTAAAAAATTTCATTTTATATCAATATCTCTAAATACACGTGGAGTTTTAAATAGACTGCCTACTCCCCTCTAAGGAACTGAATTTCTAAAATTCCTTTTCAAATGTTCATAAAACTGTTTAACGAAATTCAAAAAGAGATACAAATAATTTACACGAATACTTTCAACCCCTTATTAACCTGAAATGTCATAATTTATAAACCATTAAAAGAATGTTCAATAAAATATTTAAAAAAAACTTGAATTTTATTTATTATAAAATAGGTGCCAATTAGAAGATCTTGTTTTGCTTGTTTTGAAGATCTTAGTTTGATTTAATACCGTAAATATTTTACATACATACATACATACATACATATTCTCACGCCGTTAGTTCCCATTGGGGTAGGCAGAGACTATCGATCGCCACTTTGTACGATCCTGGCAAACCTCTCTGGCTTCGTTTACATCCATCAATCTTTTCATACATGCTCTTTTATTCTTCATACTGCGGACACCTGCCTTTTTGAGCACATGTTCTATTTGATCCAAATGTGTCCTCCGAGGTCGTCCTCTACTAACATTACCTTCCACATTGGCTCTATATATCTCTTTCACCAATTTACTGTCATCCATCCTCTCTATGTGCCCAAACCATCTCAACATTCCTTTTTCTATCTTTCTTACAATATCATCTTTTACACCACACCTTTCACGAATCACATCATTCCTCACACGATCACATAACCTTACATTACACACTTTTCTGAGGGATCTCATTTCTACTGCATTCACTCTACTTTCATGCTTCTTCTGCCACACCCAACATTCACTGCCATACATAAGCGTAGGAACGAGGACAGCATCATGCACAGCCATTCGGGCCTTTGCAGACACCGACTGACTAGACATTAGACTATCCAGTGCTCCATTTACCGCATTACCCTTTTTCACTCTTCTCTCGATATCTTCATCACACTTTCCATCCCTAGTAAACAAACTTCCCAAATATACAAACTCTTTCACTTGTTCCACTTTCTTACCATTAATCTCAATCACGCATTCGGTCATATTCACCTCTCTCTCAAAAACCATAGTTTTTGTTTTATCCACATTCACCCTCATTCCCTTTTTCTCAAAAGACGCACATGCAATATTCATCATCTCTTGCAGCTCTTCCACCGATGATGCAAGTAGCACTTGATCGTCGGCATATAAGAGGCATTTAATGATGAATCCACCCATTCTCAATCCATAATCACTTTCACGCAACTCTGTTAAACAGTCATCCATGAACAAATTAAAGAGCCACGGGGAAGCTACACAACCCTGTCGGACACCCCGAGAGATCCCGAACCAGTCAGTATTTTCCCCGTTTACTCTTACACATGCACTGGAATCCTCATAGAGTGATACCAGTGCACGTATAAGTCGACTCCCCAAACCGAACTTGGATAACACCTCCCATAAACACTTTCTTACCACCCTATCATACGCCTTCTCTAAATCAATGAAGGAGCAATACACCTTTCGGTTCTTAGCTAAGAACTTTTCGGTGATGCTCCTTAAAGAGAAGATTTGATCCATACATCCCATTCCCTTTCTAAATCCTGCTTGCACATCCCATATTTTATCTTCCGTTTCATTCATCACTCTTTCAATCAAAACCTTTGCATACAATTTACCGACAATGCTGAGTAGGCTAATTCCACGGTAGTTTCTAGCCTCCTGGTGTGACCCCTTTCCTTTATATAAAGGCACAATTACCGCTTTGCACCAATCTTGTGGCACTTTGCCACTCGACCAGCATTTTTGGAAAAGGAAGTACAACCAGGAAGCCACCACCCCTTTACCAGCCCTCAGCATTTCAGTGTTTATCCTGTCATACCCTGCCGCTTTCCCTAGTTTCATACTTTTCATTGCTTTCATTATTTCTTCCATACTGATCTCACTGTCACTAAAGTCACCCATAACGTCGTTCCAATCAACATTACTGCCGATTGGCGAAGAAATGGATGTATCCTCTTTTTCAAAGAGTCCCTCAAAATAGTTCTTCCATACTCGTCTTATGCTACTTTCATCCGTCGCCAATTCACCCTGTTCATCTCTCACAACATTCACTCTCGTGTTTTGGGAAACTCCCTTTTCTTTCCGGATATATTTCCAGAACAACTTTTGGTTATTCCGGAAATTATCGGAGAGTTTCCTCTCACACCATTCTATCAGATCACGCTTTTTCTTTTCTATTTTCTTCTTAACCTCATTCTTAACTCTCTTATATTCATCTTCACTATTCTTCACTACATCATCTTTTACTCTCGCATCCATTCGTTTACTAGCTTTAATCGCTAGTAAATCTAACCAAGCTTTCTTCTTATCTCCAACTGCCTCTTTCACATCTTTATCCCACCAACTTGTTGGTGGTCTATTTGTTCTTTTACTCAATCCACATACTTCCGTCGCACATTCAACCATTGACGATTTGAGCACATCCCATACTTCTTCTATTTCCAATTCATCCTTCATCTCCACGCAACTTAGCCTGTCGTCCAATTTCTTCATATATTCATCTCTAATATTTTCATCCTCTTCCAATTTCTCCACTTTTATTCTCGCAAAATCCGTTGTTGACACTTTAGGCCTGTGACGCCAACGCGTGCACAGACCCCTAAATCGTGATATAACGAGAAAGTGATCTGTGCCAACGTTAATGCCCCTATGGACTCTGGTGTCAACAACCTTTGCTCTTAGCCTTTCATCCACTACCACAAAATCTATCATACTTCTCTCGCTTCCCCTCTGTCTAGTATACATATGGATATCTTTGTGTTCAAACAACGTGTTCGTAACACAAAGATTCCTCTCCAAACATACATCAATCACTTTCTCACCATTCTCGTTCACTCTTTTATCACCAAACTTTCCTAAAACTCTTTCACAACCGTTGCGTGACACACCAACCCAACCATTAAAATCTCCTAACATAACAATTTTCTCATTTTCATCACACCCATTCGCAACATCGTCTAACAGATTCCAAAACTCCTCCCTCTCGGATAGTGATCTAGACATGTCCGGAGCATACACGCAAATTATGCGCATCCGGACAAGCCCTAACTTCACCTTTATCCATAGGAGCCTTGGACTCACACACGCATAATCTTTCATGCACTTGGCCATCCTTTCAGATATCAGAAGTCCCACGCCTTGGCAAGCTCTGTCACTCTCGGCAACTCCTGACCAGATAGCTGTAAATGGGCCAAGTTGTGAAACCTCTTTTCCCTTGCGCTTCGTTTCATTTACACAAAGAAAATCTAGTTTTCTTTCTTCCATAATCAAACATACTTCATCTAATTTTTCATGCATCCCTCCACACACATTCATCGTACTAAAGCGGGTCTCTTTAGCCCACTTTTCGCCCCGTGAGGAACCACGGCGTGATGAGTGGCGAGCCACATCGCCGCCACCGCGTTTAATTGTTTGTAAACACATTTGGTTCCCACGGAAAGCAAGGGAAATATACTGTCCGCCTAGCCAGAGCCCCGCTTGACTAGGTAAGGTTATTTAGTACCCGGAGTTCACCAGGCTCCGGGACGGCGGCACGCTAACGACCAGGCTCACCCCTGGCCACGCATCCCTCGGCACGGCAGACCTTGGATTGGTGTGGGGGCTAAGATGAAAAAGCCCTTTTCCCTTAGTCGACTTCTACGACACCCACGGGAAGAGATGGGGTAGTGCTATTCTATGCCGACACTACACAGCGAAATATTTTCAGGTCTAAAATTGTAAAAACGTACTTATTTAGATTTCGAAGCAAAATTTGTCAGTATGCACCATCTTATAATTTTCAAACCTATTGCTACGTAGTACGAAAACAAATTATAATATTTCTGTTACACGTGTAGAGTCACTAAAGAAAGGTTTTAGAAAACGATATGTAAAACGATTTTTCACAAAATAGTTTAAATATTAATCTTATCTGGCTTTTAAAAAGAAAACCTCAACAAAACTCACAACATAAATTGGATTTGACCAAGTATTGTAAGTGGTAGTGCTGGGACATTTTGGAGCCCCACAAATACAGTTTTGTAATTTATAAAAGCACTATGTAACAAACTAATAATAAAGTTATAGTAACTGGTAAAAAAAAACTTTTAATATCATATTCCTAATCTAATTTGGCTAATAAGATACGTGTCATAGGCGCGTTCAACTCGAACGAATGAAAAAAATATATTTATCCAATCTTATATTCTTAATCTACGGATAAAATTGTAAATAAACTTGATAAGGCTACTTTCCACAATAAAGGAAACATCATTAAAACGCGCATCGATTCTATTTACTCGTCGGACATCAATCGCTCACTGGACAAAGGAACGCGGCGGGAACCGAACCCGGCACTCCATCCTTCACTCGGATACTACGATTGATGATGCGCCAAACTCCCAACTGATAATCGAGTCAGATATCAAAAAGATAGATAGTTTGTAGTTATTTTCGTGTTTATCATTGTAAATGCCTTTTTGTGTTTCATTAGGATTAACAATTATCTTCTTCTTAAAATTAAATGTTACCCCCTATTCAATAGTAAATCTCGACCTCAGAAGCATTAGGTCAGATGTGCACTTGCGTCAAAAATGTTTTTTTGATCCAATGAACTCAGTTTTTTTAGCTCTTTCCGTCCATTTGATTCTCATATTTCTATTTCAACTCGTTGCTAAAATAAGCAGCTATATTTGCATTCTAAAGAAGCATTTGGTTGTAACCTTAAATTCGACCTTTTGCCATTTAAGATGTAACAGAAAATTGGTCGTAATATTAGTAACGGATTTCTGCCTTAAACTAAATTACGTTCGGACTAACGCTGTATATTTATTTACGATATTATGCTCCGGTATGTTTCGTACTAGATTTTATTAGTATTTTGAGATACAACTTTATGCCTTCCGAAAAAAACAGTACTTAGTTTGTAAGGTAACATACGACTTTATGCTTCGCTGCTATTAATGCTATTATTAATGGATTGTTGCTGTATCTAGAGGTCCAGCATTATGCTTGTGACGTCATTGATAAAATAAATAAGATCCGCCAGTTTCTCGGAAGAGTTCGGGCGTGTTTGTATGAAGAGTACACTGTATATAGAAGCAAAAAATATCATAAAAGATACAAATCAATTTGGTTATTTACGCGACAATGACATATTTTCTTTGCTTGGTTCGCATGCCAAACAATTAATCAAAGAGTTTTACTTTAATTACATAGATATTGTTGAATTATACAAACATACACTCACAGCTATAAATCACTAGAAGGGGGCTCTGGTTACAGAGTTTCAGAATAAGAAGTTCTTTAGCCACCTTTGGAAGCCGAGTGGGGAAAAATATATAAAATGAAGATTATTTATTGGTGATGGTCTCCAACTGCATCGCCCAAAAATCTCTTGGAAAGCTCCAATACCCTTAGTCGCCTCACCGTAAGAAATGGAGTATTCCTATTCTAAGCCGACCGCCTCCCTATTAAAAAATAATTAACTGTTTTTTCTTTCGTAGAATATATAAAAACAACCCTACCATTCTGGATAATATTGCTTCTAGGAAACACGTGTAAGAATTGCGCGGAAAAAGTTTGTAATCACTTTGCAGATTTTTCGTTTCGTTTCAATAAGGATGACCAAGGCCCTCGTATATACCTACATGTATATACTATATAACTCTCTAGTCTCTAACTCTAGCTTCGCTTGCATCTATCAAAATTTTTATTCATGCCCTTTTATCCTTAAGACTTCGGACGCCTGCCTTTTGGAGTATACTTTTTTCCTCTTCGATTTACAGTCATCCATCCTAACACCATTTACCAATCACCATTTTAACATTCCTATTTCTAGCTTTCACACTGCACTTTTCACGCATCGCACTATTTTTCACCCAAGCAAATGTGCATATATATATATATATATATATATATATATATATATATATATATATTAATAGCATGATTAATTGATTGATTACCGCACTTGAAGTGAACACTGATATATTTGAGATAATTACAGATATTATCTTCAGTTTATAAAACTACTTTTCACTAAATACGGACGCAAGAGTATATTATATTGGCCTATAGATACTATATTCAGTAAAAGTCGTAATTCATAGCCACATTTTTAAACCTAAGATGGTCCGACACCGACTTCCTTTTCAGTAAATACACATATGTTGTACTTGTACCAGTATCTAAATGCGTAACAAAAAGACAAGAAGTAAGGTAGGGGTAAATAATCATACGTTACTAGTATATTTTCTATATAGTTACTACTTATTTTTACTCAAAGCTATATTGTATGTTAATATATATCTAGCGATTGATACACAAAATCTCGAAAAAATTCGAACATAAGGTTGTATCACAGATACAAATGGGTAAATATAGAAAAAATCATAATATTCCGAAGCATAAAGACGTAACAGGACTTTTTTTAAAAAACTGTTTTTTTTGCATTATTTATGTAACAATCGTACAAAAAAATAAGAGCACTATGTAGATGAATAGTTATGTTATTAAAATAGTTTAAAGTATTCACTAATTCCCCCGTAATACTGACATAATAGACCGAATAAAATGTCAAATTTCTTTTAGCTCTCCTGAAAAGTAGCTAAAAAGCACAAACGACCTTATGCTTCTGAGGTCGAGAAATATTAAAAAACACTATTCTTCTAATATTCTGGTACTTATCGTACATTTTACTTGACTAATTGAATTTTATTATCAAATTATGCCTACTACGACGAACTTCTAAACAGTGGTACAATCATTTATCGTTAACTATTATCATAATTTAAGATAAATAATTATTGTATTCTATTACGTTTCTGTTCTGTCTATAGAACGACAGTTAATTTACTTACAACAGTCCAAATCAATTCTAAAAAATCTTAGTAATGTTTACTGTAATACATTGTTACTTTAATTACTATTTTATTTCATAGTTGATCTTTCAACCCATTGTTTATCAAGAATTAACGCCTGAATGTATGTTCAGTGTCTTGTTACATGAACGTCGTATGAGAAAGACAGAATGATATATTTATCTCTAGTCACGTGCTTAAACAATTTACGATAAGAGAGATAACAATGCGCCCGTGTTCTCCGATCTAGTAGCTAAATGACATTGATTGCACATTGATCATCATGAATGTTATGTCAATAATTTAACTACATGTTTAATATTTTCTTAGAAATTTTAAGCTAAAAGCCTCTTTTAGTTATTTAAGCCTAAGGTTTATAAAAAAGGTAAATTTAGAGAAATAGAGAGCACTGTGTAATATTGGCGTAAATAGTACTACCCCCCATTTACTTCGGATGGCGTACGAGTTGACTAAGGTTAGGAGGCTCGTTAAATGGTTTTAGGGCGATGTAGCTTGAAACTTATCAACGATTCTTCTTTTTCCCCAATTAGCTTCGAAAAGTGACCCAGGAATTGTAAATTTCAAGCGACCTCTTGTATAGCCGTGGGTATATGAAGTTATGTAATATGTATGTGTGTTAGAGAAATTTCTCTTAACAGGTAAATATTTGTCTTGTGACCAGGTTGCTCCTTTACGGATATTTAAGTTTACAGAAAAATGGAAATCTATATTTAAATTGAAAGCAGAAAATGATCAAAAAAGAAGCATCGTAAACTGTTAATTGGTGATAAACTCCAGTAATTGGTCCATATCGTAGCACACTAGTGAGACTAACGCGGTTATAACCACTAACGAACTCCAATCTATAATCGCGTTTACCTTTTACTTTAATCGATTAAAAGAAGAATAAAAATCCGAAGAACTAGGTACAATACCTCTGTCAACATTCTCATCTCCTACTTACACAGAATGCACATAGAGAGCATGGATGATAGTAAATTGGTAAAAGAGATTTATAGAGCTAATGTGGATGGTAATGTTAGTCGAGGACGACCACGGAGGACACATTTGGATGAAATAGAGAGTGTACTCAAAAAGCCAGGCGTCCGTAGTATGAAGAATAAAAGAGTATGCATGAAGAGATTGATGGACAAAAATAAAGCTTGAGAGGTTTGCTACGATCGTATTAAGTGGTGATCGATAGTCTCTGCCTACCCCAATGGGAACTGGTGACGTGAGCATATGTATGTATGTATGCAGAACAAAGCCGTCTTTAACCTATTGGGGGCTCTGGGCATAAAAGGATAATGGGGCCCCTATGACTTTGTCAGAACACTATTTTGTTAGAATAAACAAAGAAAATAGGTAAGCAAGTTTCCAGATTAATTTTTCGTTCTGGTCACCATCTTTCGTATAGATCTTAACGATGTCTGTTGTTAAACTACAACCTCAGCCCGTTAACAATTATTAATTCGAAAATTTACTTTAACAAATATTATTATATATATATATCTATATACAAATAATAATATCTGTAGACAGCAGAGCTATTAGGCAAGTAGAATCGTTTTTAGGATTCCGTACCAAAATTTAAAACGGGGCCCTATTACTAAGCCTCCGCTGTCTGTCTGTCGGTCTCCAGGCTGTATCTCATAAGCCGTGATAGCGTGAAGACTAAAATATTAAGGGGGTCACCATACAATAACCGTGTTTTTTTCGTATTTTTTGCTCAGTACAAAAAACGAATCAATTAAACGCTTTAAATTTTCACAGAAAATTCACTTATTTCCTTTCAAAATAAATATTTAAATGGTAATAAAGTAATAATTAAAGAAGGGCTCCCTTGGTTTTGTCACAAACGTGATTTTCTATATGTGATAGTATGGAACCCTTGGCCGTTTTTTAAGAAATTCTCCGCTATTTATTATTTGTAAACAAAAACGTACATATTTTTCTCGTTTGTAAATAATTAGTTCTTTTTATATTTTGTTGATTAAATATCTCGAGAACAACGCATCAGAAAGCGAGACACGATACATATAACTTTTAGAATATTTTACGTACCCGCTTATATATCATTAAATTATATTTTTATTTATTTGAATTTATCCGAGTATGCTCAAATCGGAAAGCCTATTTTTTGGGTAAGAGTAGATTAGCTTCGGGCATGCAACAGTTGTAAGCAAATTGACTTGTAGTCATAACAGGTTTGATGTATACAATAAAAAAAGATTTTGGCAATAAATGTCGGTTATCGTTTCGTGATCTGGCAGAGACGAGGGGGCCCCTATCGATCACGGGGCCCTGGGCACTTGCCCAGAGTGCCCAGTGGGAAAGAGGGGCTTGATGCAGAATGGTTTGCACAGCTTTCTCAATTAAACAACCATACCAAAGTATCATGCATGACTATAATTTTAAAAGGTGTAGCTTGAAGTTTATAATCGATTGTCTTTCTTTTGCCAATATAATGACTTTTATTAAAATTGTGGATAAAATGTGATACTTCGATTAAATAAAGTTCGTTCGCAATAAGTTTTTTAATACAATCGTAAAATACCGTATATCCCCAAAGGGATGTGACTTGGTGTTTAGATTGTCTGGATAAGACTAAGGCCACTCGACCTTTCGAAGCTTAAAAGGTTGGTTAGGATCGTACTACAAAGGGACAAGGAATAGTCTTTGCCCATTCCAATGGAAAATAATGGCGTGAGTATATTATGTAGGTCTGTTCCATGTACGTATGTTTGTTACCAAGGAAGCGTTTAAAAATATTATGGACCGAAAGACAAGGTTAAAATTACACATCTACGGTTACGGGTTGGCCATACTTGACTACTCATACATACATACATACATACATATACTCACGCCATTAATTCCCATTGGGGTAGGCAGAGACTATCGATCGCCACTTCGTACGATCCTGACAAACCTCTCTAGCTTCGTTTACATCCATCAATATTTTCATACATGCTCTTTTATTCTTCATACTTCGGACGCCAGCCTTTTTGAGCACACTCTCAATTTGTCCAACTTGACTACTCCTTCAAAGATAAGAGGATACAATGTACAAAAATTTTATTCTCTTGTTTGGAATACTGAGGAATCTTAAACATTTTAATACAAATGAAATCCGAGTACAATCATATCATATAATGTCAAACATTCGTTTGGGCAAGTAAAATAATGATTAAAAATATCTGATAAGATCCTTAATAGATGGTGAATTCCGATTGCCACTGTGGCCATACATTATAAATGGGTTAAGTATTTTTGATAATAGAAGTTATATCGTTATAAATGCGTATTAAGGTTGCTGAGGGCGTATTCACGTCAATTAGCCGCAATCTCGTTTCGTGACTTTTGACTTATGAGTGGCCGATCTTCGTAGGAAACCATTTTGAGCTATATTCGAAACAAAAATGGCGGGCCTAAAGACCGAACCATAAATACGATTATGGCATGTTACGAGGTGAATTTCACTATTTATTACGGAGATATTCTGTGTCCCCGCCTTTAATGGTGAAACGTTTTTTTCTTTATGACCATAAAAAAAGTATGTTTAGATTATTCCAATTAGTGGCGTGCTGAAACAAATTGCTTTTTCGTTGTGACGCTCTGTGTATATAGTGAATTTAAATGTTAAGCTTTCTTCCTGTGCAATTAGATTTGTTTTTATTTTAATACTGAAAGTATTAATGCTGTATAAAATAAACTTAGAATAGCACTACCCCATTTCTTTCTTGTAAGAGGCGACTAAGAGTATCGGGGCGTGGATGGCGATGCGGTTGAAGACCTATCACCATATACATTTATTTTACAATCTTTTCCTCACTAACTTTCAAACGTGGCAGATGAATTTCTGGTTCCTAAAATCTAGCTACCCCTTTTAGGGATTTATAGCGGTGAGTAAATGTATGTATGTATGTTAAAGTATCAAGTCCTGGTATTTAAGTGTTTGAGATATTTTCGGTTATCAGTATGAATTGCTATTCCCAAAAACATAAACATTTACTAAGATTCATACAAATTTTAACTAGAACTTCAATGCAAGTGTGCGATTGAAAAAAAGAGCTGAGCGATATGGTCGACTCGACTGAACTATCTTTATTGCAAATTAGTAATGAAAATTTTGTTTTTTGATTTTTTTATTCTGAGTGCGTACTTTTTAAATTTTGTTTTTCAACTAAAACAATATACATCATAGTCTTGATCAGTCTGAAAAATTTTATCAAGATCGGTCAAGCAGTTCAGGAGGAGTAGCGTTCCGAAGAAGCGGCGGAAGTGAGCGTATGAGTTTCTCTATAAGTCTATGTTCCGGAGCCATGATTTTCGCCGGCGCCCAGCGCGTCTCTTTCCCTCAAGCTGACGGCCAACCTTCAGAATTGAAGAGGCACATGAAGAAGAAGAAGAATAAGTCTATGGAAAAGTTTTTGGCAATTTCTTCTAGATGTTGGAAAAAGTTCGAATTTTTTTTTCACTTAAACCTGTAGGTACTTTGTGGCTATCAGCCTGTGAAATTTGGTTTAGATCTGTCAAGCGGTTCCGGAGGAGTAGCGTTCCATGGAAACGGCTAACCCGCGTATAAACGGCTATGGAACCAAAATAGGGTAGCTAGTCTTTAGAATTGAAAATTCTTCACCCATCTTGGATATTTAGTTGTTAAAGGATTGTAAAATAAAGGAAGGTTGTACAATACATGGTCCCTCACGCTAAATCGTCAAAATATCTTACTTACGACACCCGTGGTAAGAAATGTGTCAGTGCTATTCTAAGCCAACACTGCTCAGCTGAAGCTTTATACTATGTGACTAAAATCAGCAAACTGCAGTAGTTTACATGTATGATATCTCTATATATATCATACATACACTCAAGCCATCAATTAAAGGTAAATAGTTTCAGAGAACAGAAACTTAAATGCATTCAGTTACTTCTAAGCACACATTTTTCTTCGCTATAGTGTAGTTACCTTTATTTTACAATCATTTCGTCACTTTACTTCCAAAAGTAGCTCAGATATTTTTATTTTTTATGAATTTTCTAGGCCGTAAATAAATATAAACGAAAATGTTGTTTTTAAGTAGTTTAAGTACTATATACAAAACATAAATACATACTTGTATTCTACTGAATACGTACATCCTATAAAGCACTTAAACCCACAAAAGATATGCAAGTTTAACTGCCAGATACTCGTAGCACCTTGATTAGGAATGCCACAGAAATTATATCCTTCACATCGTAATGAGGGAAATCCGAATTCCAGCACGAACGAGCGAGGGAAGATAAGGTAATAACAACACCATGTCTGTGTTGCCGTGGGGGTTTTGCTGTGAAATTTCCTTTCATATTCACATTAGTGAATACTTACTTTGATTTAACTTTTTGTGGTTAATATTAGAACCTCTAATATACGCTTAGAAATTTACTGTTAAAATGGCTTATGACTTAAAAATAATATTATAGACTAGTGGATCGGGCCCAGCTTCGCACGGGTAGCGTAGTTTTAAAAATATCTGAGGTTTCTTCAATCACTGCTCAACCTTGTGAAATTTAGTGCAATTTATAGCATTCCTGAATAGTGTAGCTTGATTGTGAAAGCGCTTTAATGAACGGTTCAGTATCTCCGAGAATCAAACCATGCAAACAAACAATCAGAGTTACAAACTTTGCATACATACAGGGAGTATATGTATACTCCCGGCTATCTTTTGCGCGCGCAACCGTTACTAAAAAAATATCCTTATAGCATTCACGTGCGACGAAAGGGGCGATAGCTTATTTCATGTATAAGTTTGGTTATTCTATACCGATTTCTATGATTCTTTTTTTACTGAATAGGTAATAATGTAAACTTTTTTAAATGAGAGATGAATGAGAGAACTTTAAACGTAAAAGTAAACAAATATAATCAGAATGCTCCGAACTGCTAAGCTATCAGGAATTACACGTGTTATTATGAGTCAACCATAAAAGATAGACATATGCTGCAGAAGGATATTTTTTAGAACATTTTATGTAAAATATTTCCGTCATACATAATTTCTATGTAACTATCACCACTAAGGCTGCACACGCGACGGAAGCTTAAAAAATGAAGTAGCTTCCCACGTTTTCCCAAATTTTTCCAAAATTCCCCTTCACTACTCTGCTGAAAAGTACACTATAACCTGCCCAGGAGTATGAAGAATAATTCTACCAAGTTTCGTTAAAATCCGTCGGGTAGTTTTTGTTTCCATAAGGAACATACAAACCGACAGACAGACAGACAGACAGACAGACAGACAGACAGACAGACGGACAGACAGACAGACAGACAAAAATTTTACTGATTGCATTTTTGGCATCAGTATCGATCACTAATCACCCCCTGATAGTTATTTTGAAAATATATTTAATGTACAGAATTGACCTCTCTACAGATTTATTATAAGTATAGATATTGCATATATAGCGTTTGCGCTTCATATTTACAAAGGGATTGAAGAGTTGTATTTTTTTACAGTTCAATAAATTTAGTCACCCGATTTTCACATTATTCTGTGTTGGAATTGTTTTAGTTCGGAACCAAATATTTACAAACATATTTTGTAACAGTAATGTGTAACATAAATGTATCATTCATTACAATTAAATTAAGTTTTGATATGATGAATACGGGAAATAAATGTATACGGGAAATGATATCGCGCCATGAAAATAATTATTTTATTCTTAGAATTTCTCCTAATATTATGTATCCAGATAGTAAACGCTAATCTGGAACCGAAAATATGAAATTATACATCAATGATTTTATGATCCAATTAAATGAAAACACGGTCATTAGATTTGGTATTTAGACATGAATATGTGCTGCCCTTTTTGAAATACTCTGTAAGGGGCATATTTACAATTTTAATGATTACTTAAATTAATACCATCACCCAAATAAATAAAATAATGTTTCAAGAGGTTATTAACCTCAGTAACTAAGAATACAAAGTATCTTGAGTTTGCACAAATTAACGATTTAATCATACCTTAACTTTGATCTTGTGTAAAGCCTACTCGCTTTGCATAGCAGAACCTCCTTTTATCCCAAATGTAAAAGTGAAGAAAGAGATAAGTAAAATAAACTAAAGAATTTTGCCCATAAGTTACTGCTGCAGTTTTTTTTTAAAAATCATTTATTAATGTTTTAATTAATTATACAAATTATATAACGTTGCACAAGACAACGTTGGATGATTCATAATCAAATTTTTTTTTCAACTTATTTTATGAATAGTAGCTACATAATCGTTAATGAATCACGTATGAGTAAGAACGACTTGCAACCTCTAAATAGAAAAATATGAGGTTAGATCTACGAATCTTAAACTCTTACAGTATTCATTGCAGTAGTTCTGTTCTATTAAAAGAAAACGTATGACAAAAAGCACAAAGAAGCAAAAGAACTAGTAAAATATAAGAATATTCGCGTGTGTGTTTACGTAAATCAGTGGATTGTCACTCGAGGCGAGTTATAATTTTATTGTCGCGGCGGCACGAGCCGGGGTCACGCGACCGCCGCCGATCTACGGGAGTCGTTGTCCTTCGTTTGCTAATTAACTTGATTATTATAATGCTTAATCACTGTTCTGGGTGATTAGAAGAAAGAAGACTTCTTAATGATTATGGAACTGAAGGTAGGGATAATAGAAATGTGTAGACGGAATCGAAAGGCTGATTGCGTAGACATACTTAAATAAGCAAAGATACGGCTAATTCCATTAAATAAAAAAATAAACACAGGCAATAATATTTTTAAAAATTTTAAGTATCTATTGCCTTTAAACTAAAATTATTATTAATTTGAATTAAGATTATGACAAAAAAGGTGGCCAAACCAAAAACAAAAATAAAATAAACAAAATTATATCAAAAAGGTTGCTTTGGTTAAGTAGTATTATTTTGATAGACGCAGTAAGAAAACAAATAAAAAAAGTATGAATGATAGTGATTCCCATACAAACTTAATAAAAAAGACAAATAAGGGTAAGAGCTAGACCCAAAAAACCCATACTTTCAGGCGTCAGGTATCTTGACAATTTTAATGCGGATGTTTTAGATTCAGTTTCTACTCAGCGTTCAATATGTTGAAAACGTTTCGCTTGGTGTAAGTTTCAATATGCATACATTAATGCGTATAATCACGGCTATATAGAATAGATAGCCTCATTTCGAGGATCGAAAATTCTTCACTTTTTGTAGTTTAGTAGGGAAAATATTGTAAATTAAGGGATCGGTCTCCAACGACCTGCAGAAAGAAATGGGTTGAGCTAAGTAAAGCAAAGTAAATCAATTAGAAACGCGTTTAAGATTCCGACACAAACAAAGTGAAATTTTACGAACGCGATAGAAATTCCAAGCTAGCATGTTTTTGGTTAAATTTGGTTATCTATTAACTTTTTCATAAATTTATCAAAACAGTCTAAATACCAAAGCTGTCTAGACCTTGTTCGTGGCAGTTATCGTTCTTAACAAAAAGATTAAATATTAAGATAGCTTGTTAATAAAGTGGAGTATGAATGTTTTGTAAATCTAATGTCAGATTTTTATTTTTATAAATGACGAGTTCCGCTTTAGCTGAATTTGGGCGCGCTGGAAGCAGATTATATAGATAATTTTGACATGCGAAAACGTGCTTAGTTAATAGGTCAGGCGACATCTCTTGTGAGGTAAACTCCTACCAAAAGTTAATAATTGAGGTTAATGAAATACATTATTTTTTACGACTTATGTTTTGGCCTAGTAATTGATCGGCCTTTATTTTACAAAAGTACCGTTTACGAGTAGTATCAATTAATGTTTTGAGAACCTTTTCAGGCTCACGTAAATGCAAACTTTCATGTCGGCCCCCTCTTAACATTCTTTGCAACCGTGGTTCAGTAAAACGTAATTGGGTAAAGAATATTAGTTTTAATAAATACTACAATTATAATTCATATAAATATAAATAAACTTTATTTGTTTAGTGACTCATAATACTGATATTAACGTAACTTTGCCTAAATGAACATTACAAAAGCAAATGCGAATTTAGTAAAACTAAAGCGAAACAAACTTCACTGAAATTACAATAATCCACACATTACTTTAGCATAATGAATCGAGTTTGAAAAGTAGGTTGTCCATGTCCACACACGAGGCTGTCGCAAGCCACCCCTGGGTTATTAGGGGGCAGGATGTCGGGTCCACGTAATAGATGTCATTTGTGTCGTTCAGAAATTGGCTCACTATCGGAGGAGTTATCACCGCCGCTTTATAGTTTCAGATTACATGGTTGCGTTGTTGTGCTTCTATGTGGTGAACAGAGGTTGTGATTGGTGGAAAACGTTTATTGAGTAGCCGTGATTTTGATTACTTTACTTGTATTGGATGGTTGATATTGCTTTTGGGTGTAGAGGATGTTTAGTAGGATACAAAAAAGGTAAAGCTTGCGACATAACTGGTCACAATTTAAAATAATCCGTATGGCTAATTTGACGATTTCAACTACTTGAAGATTTGATGATTTAGACGAGTGCTACTCCCAGGATAGTTATTAGGGGGCAGTATGTCGGGTCCACGTAATAGATGTCATCAGTGTCATTCAGAAATTGCCTCACTATCGGAGGAGTTATCACCGCCGCTTTATAGTTTCAGATTACATGGTTGTGTTGTTGTGCTTCTATGTGGTGAACAGAGGTTGTGATTGGTGGAAAACGTTTATTGAGTATCCGCGATTTTGGCTGACTGGCGTGACTTTACTTGTATTGGATGGTTGATATTGCTTTTCGGTGTAGAGAATGTTTAGTTAGTTAAACCGAATGATGAAATGGTTAAGAGATGTATGCCGAAAATACAATTATCTATCTAATTAGGAAACAATAAATTGAAACATTCAAGTAATAAATAATAAGTGTTGAACAAATTCGTCCTCACCGTACTTTTATTTAAAGCGAATTAATTGTGAAATCAATACTTAAACAATGATTGAAAGAAAATACAACACTAACCAAATTAGAAAAGCTATTTTAACCCTTCGCTGCTAATTTCCTTTCTGAAATTGAAGGAAAGCAGAAGCCATCCTTCACAAAACAGACAAATAACAGTCATAAAGTTTCCGGGCGCGTGTTAATTTATGCACTAGTTTGCGGTGTGGTGCTCTACCGCTGTTTATAATATGCGCCGGTCAAATATTATGCTGAAAATGTTTGCGGTTTATGTGGACAGAATTATAAATTAAGTTTTAATCATGATCATAATGAGTGGATATCATAATTAGGGTTACGTTCCATAGAGGCATAAAGAGACCCTATACGTCAAAAATTTCGCTGTCTACTGACTAACACAACACAAGTCGTAGTGTTATGAACTGTGAAAGCCAAACAATTGAAATTTTCACAGATCATTTTCTGCTGTATACCGCTGTATCAAAACTACCCATGTCTATACACTTGGCCAGTTGTTTATTTTTTGTTTAGAGGCATGATGTGGTGATACAAATACAGGTTTATAATGTAGCCTAATAAAGTTTAACTAACATTTATAGGCCAAAACGAAATCAAGTGGATTATGCGTTGTTCTCTCAGCGATAACATATCTCTGTTTTGTAGTAGTATTGGTTCTGGTTTTCCAACCTCTGGCTGCAAAATATTAACATAACATAACATAAACGTTCACGCCGAATATCCCCGAAGGGGTTGGCAGAGGTACTAATACTTCTGAACATCACGAGACTTTGTCACCTGGTGTTCAGAGTACCCACGTTTTGCATGGACAGTGTACTCACGCGATAGGGGGCAGGCCTATCGCCGTTTTGTACGAATACACTTTCACATGACTAAGTACAACTCAGTCATGTGGGTTTCCTCACGATGTTTTCCCTCACCGTTAACAACCATGATAAATTAACCACACATATGTCTTTAGAAAAGACAAATTGGTGTAGGCCCTACCCGGGATTTGAACACTAGTCGCTTGCACGTTAACCGGTGTTCTACCCATTGAGCTATCACGTCGTCAAAATATTAAATGCAGAAATATACTCATATATAATATTTGTTTATTGTGGCAATAACGAAATCCGTTATCTGGCGGCCATCGCATTACGTCAACATCATAATCACCGTGACTCGAGCCAATTGTAAAGGACATTGCACATTGCAGTTTCGTGTATGACAAAGAAAGGTTATTCTTAGAGAACATATTTTTAACCGACTTCAAAAAATGGAGGAGATTATCACTTATTACTTCATGTCAAGGAGTACGCATTGTGCGTGTCTGATAGTTCATAATACGTTAAGCACTAAATATGTACAGTTGATTTATTTTGTAAACCACGAAAGTTTAACGACGATGACGACGTGATAGCTCAATGGGTAGAACACCGGTTAACGTGCAAGCGACTAGTGTTCAAATCCCGGGTCAGGCCTACACCAATTTGTCTTTTTTAAAGACATATGTGTGGTTCATTTATCACGGTTGTAAACGGTGAGGGAAAACATCGTGAGGAAACCCACATGGCTGAGTTGTACTTAGTCATGTGACAGTGTATTCGTACAAAACGGCGATAGGCCTGCCCCCTGTCACGTGAGTACACTGTCCATGCAAAACGTGGGTACTCTGAACACCAGGTGACAAAGTCACGTGATGTTCAGAAGTATTAGTACCTCTGCCAACCCCTTCGAGGATATTCGGCGTGAACGTTTATGTTATGTTTATTATGTTATGAAAGTTTAAAAAATACGCATATGCTTAGGCCATTGTTTTAGTATACTAAAACTTTAGGAAGATTTAATTTCTTCATATCGGTTTTCAATAACTTTTGATCTTACTTCAGTGTTAATTAAATACATACATACATATACTCACGGCTATAAGTCCCCAGAAGGGGTAGCCAGAGCTAAGAAATTAGAAATTCTTCAACCACTTTTGGAAAGTTAAATGGGGAAAAGATGGTAAAATGGAGGTTGTTGGTGATGGTTCTCCAACCGCATCGCCCAATGTTCCCTTAAAAGCCCCAATACCGTTAGTCGCCTCTTACGTACACCCACCGGAAGAAACGGGTAGCGCTATTTTGAGCCGGCACTACACAGCATTAATAATTAAATAATAGAACGCAATAAAAAATAATGATGTAGTTTTTGTAATTACAAGATAAAATTTACAAAATCGTATGTAAAAGCTCCCTAAGCTGGACATCAAACGCAACTTATGATTCTTCATAAACCACAATAAAGTTTTACCATTAGTTAGCACGGGGTAGATGTCAGATTGGGGGAGGGGTCAAGTGTCTCCGGGGGGTCAAATATCCATAAAGGGGGTAATTCTGACTTCGCAGTCAGATTGAATATACTGATAGCCCCTACAGCGGAAAACAAGACAGCAATTTACTTTGGATTTTCTACTCGTTAATTGACGTTTAGATTTCTATCTCATGCAAGATCTATAGATATGTAATTGTAACGCTTTGTTGTTAGTTTTGGGGTTTAATTCATGATTAAGTGTATTTTGTGTGTTGGAATATTATTGTACGATTGAATAATACATTAATTACAATAATGCATAGTAAATAATAATTTTTATTTGAATACGCATCGTATATTTGCTAGAATAAGAAGTTAGTTTTCTAGATATTTAATATGAATATCACATTTAGCTGAAAAATTTGGTTTTGATGTTATACATACATACATATACTCACGGCTATAAATCCCTCAACGCGGCAGCCAGAGCTTTGGAATGAGAAATTCCTTAGCCACTTTTGGAAGTTGATTGGGGAAAAGATGGTAATAATAAATGTTTTTGGTGACGGGTCTCCAACCACATCGCCCAAAAATCACTTAAAAAGCCCCTATACCCTTTGTCTCCTCTTACGATCACCCACGGGTTGAAATGGGGTAGTGTTATTCTAAGCCGACACTACACGGCAAATTATAATTATAATATAATTGATATTATAGTGAAATGAAAATAGAGCAATTTAATTCATAGTTTATGTTATATATTTTTGGGGGTTAAATAGGGGTAACAAATTCAAATATAATGATTTCCATTGTATACTTTATATGTTTTTGCTTAGAATCAAGAATAATCGATTTAAATGCATAAACAACAATGAATTGATAAGTAAAATTTGTATAGAATTTTTCCAATTTTACGCTAAGTAGTATAAAAATATACGTCGTAGGCAAGAATAAAGAAAGAAGCAGTAAGATTCTAATTATTAGGGGAGATTTCTGTAGTACTCCGCTTTTTCTGACTAGAAAATAAAAATTTAAAAAGTTTATTTATTATAATACTTGTTTAGTTGGGTATTTCATTGATTCCATTAAGTATTCCATTGATTATCAAGATGTGCTTAAACAGTATCAGCTAGTATATTCCTTTATTGTAGTTGAAATAATTAATGGTTAATATAATAAGAAATATATAATTAAATGTAAGATAAAATAAACGGTATAGCTTGCGACACAGGTCACAATTTGTAATAATCCGTATGGCTAATTTGACGACTGCAATGGAGGAGGAAGTGTTAAACAAAATAAAAAATAAAACGTATACTTTGAAGTCACATTTAAATAAAGTATATTATTTAGCCGTGTAGTGTCGGCTTAGAATAACACTACCCCATTTCTACCCGTGGGTGATCGTAAGAGGCGACTAAGGGTATAGGGTTTTTTTAAGTGATTTTTGGGCGATGTGGTTGGACACCCGTCACCGAAAACATTTATTGTTACCATCTTTTCCCCAATCAACTTCCAAAAGTGGCTGAGGAATTTCTCATTCCAAAGCTCTGGCTACCCCGTTAAGGGATTTATAGCCGTGAGTATATGTATGTATATTATTTAGTTGCTCATAATATTGTAGTATCTCAAATAAAAATTACACATCAGTTTGTACGTAATAACCAATAATATTAGGTATTATGGGGCGTAGTTTCTAAGGTTTATCTTTTCCTACTCATTTAATGCCAAATCGAAAATTAAACATGGGCATACAAAGATTAATTATGATGAATTTTTAATTACACATAATAAAACTACCCAATATAACTATAGATGTCGTTCGATGGGACCAGAGAAGAAGGTTTAATTAAGCTAGTTTTTAGCAATTCATGGGCGATAATCTACAAATCTATCGCCAACAATAGCTTATTTTACCGTTTTAATTATTTATATTAAGTAATTGTTTATTATAAATATCTGGCTACATTTCTTTGGAATCTGGGGGCACGGCAGTGCCCCTGCCAAGTCTCGAGCAAAACGGGCACGGCCGTACCATCTTTTCTCGAAGCGGTTCGCGGCTGTTTCGCCCCCCCTATATCTTCGACGTGGACAAAGCTAGGAGTTTAGGTTTTCGGTGAATAATAGTAGGCATTAGAACAAGCTTAAGTTCGAAATTACACGCCAAATGAATTAATAGTTTAGGAGTTACGGTCGATCAAAGTTACACCATTTTGTCACTCACTGACTCACTGATTCACTGACAGATCATCAAAAATCTAAGGTACTTCTAGCAGACTTAGAAACTTCAAATTTTGCACCAAGATAGGTCATTAGCCACATATAAAGGAAAAATTATAAAAACATTAAAAAATTATATGCCATAGAAAACAATTTTATATTTGCGGTTTGGCAAGAACATTATGTATGGATTTTGACTGCATTGTTAACTTTGTTCGTTGTTCAAGTACCTATTCAATTGGATGAATACATACATAGAATAGAAAAGAATAATATAAATGTAATACATAGACTATCATTAATACAAATTAATACATAAAGTTCATTAAATTAATAAAGCTAAAACTCCATTGTACTGCGATAAATATTGTATGCGCGCTCGATAGATGGCGTTGTACCTGTCTGAATCGCGCTATGGTTTCGTTACAAAGCGCAGTGTAAGTAGTACTTCAAAATAATTCGATAATATTCATTTGATACATCTGTCAATGAAAACCCATTTCGAAACTAAAAAATATTGTAGTGATAATTGATATTCGGAGAACTTTACGTGTTATTTAGTTTAGTTTAGTTATAGTTTGTAAGTTAGTAGATATATATTTATTTAGTTAGTTATTTGTTAGTTAGTTTAGTTCTATTTAGTTTGCATATATATATAAGTTTAAGCCCTATTGTTATAGAAGTAATTGTAAATATAGTGTAATGGAACGTGAAATATTGTACATAAATGGCGACCTTTGTCCACACAGAGTCATCTCTATTCCTGGAGATGGGTCGTGTTTATTTCATTCGTTGTCATACAGCATGTATGGGAGTTTTCAGTCGTCAAACGATAAGGGAATTTTAGTAGTATCAAAGCTCAGGAGACAGCAATAGCTGAATATAATCGACTCCGAAGTATATATCGCCCAGACTTGTCTACCTTAGAAGTAACGAAGCCTCAGAGAGAGTAAGTAGTAATTTATAAAATTATATTTTTTATTAATAAAATTTCAAAATAATTCGATAATTTTAATTTTCATCTGTCTATGAAAACCCATTTCGAAACTAAAAAATATTGTAGTGATAATTGATATTCGGAGAACTTTACGTGTTATTTAGTTTAGTTTAGTTATAGACATATTTATATATGGTACCAGGTTGCAAAGTCACGTGATGTTCAGAAGTATTAGTACCTCTGCCAACCCCTTCGGGGATATTCGGCGTCAACGTTTATGTTATGTTATGTCATATATACATATATATATATATAGACAGCAATAGCTGAATATAATCGACTCCGAAGTATATATCGCCCAGACTTGTCTACCTCAAGAAGCCGAAGCCTCAGAGAAGAAACAAAAGAGATAGAGATAGAGAATGGGTTCTAAGCAAAGCAGTAGCTGACGTCCAAGAAATTGTGAGGTCACCTAAAAGTAAAAGAAAGAAATACACTTACAAAAAATAAATGAGATCCCACCAAAAACATTAAATGTAAAAAATGCCAAGTCTCTCGATGCAGTCTTTCCATCGTAAAAAGTTTTGAGATCTCATAGAAGCCAAGTCCTATTCAAAATATTTCGTAGTTATAAATCAACATTTAGTAATTGTATCAATAGTTTTCTTTATATTATAATTATAGTGACTTGGCAATGAGCACAAATTAAAAGCTGCTTGCTGCCTGGAATTATGTGCAAATGTTACTGACGACACCAGTGATCAGATTATTTGTTATGTGTGAATCATGATGGTCACTACTGACTACATGCTTCAATACAATAATTAAGAATACCTTACGGGCCATCGCTTTATGAAAGTAAATGAATCGAGAGTGCACTAAGACTGACTGCCGTTGCCGAAATTCGGTTGGGACGACACGGATAAACCAAAAGAAAATTAATTTTGTGATATTAATGTTTACGCATGCGGTGTGTGTAACTTTCAACTCCTCCAAATATGCCCTTTATTTGTTTCTTCTTGTGCTCATTGCCAAGTCACTATAATTATAATATAAAGAAAACTATTGATACAATTACTAAATGTTGATTTATAACTACGAAATATTTTGAATAGGACTTGGCTTCTATGAGATCTCAAAACTTTTTACGATGGAAAGACTGCATCGAGAGACTTGGCATTTTTTACATTTAATGTTTTTGGTGGGATTTATATATCCATATCAATAGGTAGGTTCTGTTTAGATATTTCGTAAACTTAATTGCAGCACATTTTAAACATTTGAAAGGAACCATAAAGGAAGGAGCTGTGATGTGAGTTGGATGCGTGATGGCTTAGAATAGCACTACGACAACACGAAATATACGACTAGGTTATGGGGCTAGTAAAGAAGTTTTCCGACGATGTGATTGAAAATTCAACCCCAAAGGGATTACCCCACATATCAAGGAAACTTTAATGTCACATGCGGGCGTAGTAATGGGGCACAGGTTTTTTTATCTTAGACAACAGATATATTTTAATGGATCTATGGTCATGCAATTTTGACTTAAAATAGCACTATTCCTCCTATAGTTTTTTTTTTAAGATAGTTGATACTGTATGAGACTTATTACCAACAATCATGTATTCTACCGTCTAGTGATACTCGAATTGTGGCAAAAGGAGAGCTTATGACTAGCTATCGCTAGCTACAAGGATATTTTGAAACACACCAAAACTTTCAAATGTCATAATCTCCTAAAACGAGCAAATAAATTCGTTTACAAGAAAACTTGCGATTACAAGTCCAGCGGTAAAAAGAGGGTAGTTTTATGAGTCCGTGCAGATGGCGCCACATGTCATTTCGTGCACTCATATCACATTATAGTGGCTAGCGTATCTTGAACTCCGCTTGTAGATACTCTAAACTATTGCATATACCAGGTTCAACTGGTGTTTAGGATGGCGAGGTTACAAGTCAAAGGCATCCGTTCTGCTATAACATCAATAACTCTGTAATATTATTGATAGGGCTCCATAACATTTGTCGATATTCATTTGTACGTTTACTTATCTAGGGATTTATTAGTGCTAATTAAAATTCTAAATTAATATTCACTTAAAGCATATTTAATTGAGTTCCACACGTGATCCATGAGTTTTTGTGAATAATAGATTAAAACTTACTCGTTATTCGATCAAAATCCAGATTGTGTTAAGTTTATTGCATGTGCATTTTTATTTAATAATCTTTGAAAAAATTTAAATATTTGCAAGGACTGGTAATTGATTGATAAATGGACCAGCAACCCAAACAAAAACTATAAATAAAAAAAATATCAATAAAACATTTATTTCGTAGGACATACATAAATAGAAATTCATGTTAAATTCGTAAATACTCAGCTCCTTTTTAAATTTAGGTAAAATAACTTGGTAAAATAAACGATGAAATTTGATGGATATCCAGATTATCCAGCCACATCCTTCCAACATACCTTAAAATGTAACACCTCGTACAATACCCAAGGGAAGAAATGGGTAAACGCTATTCTAAGCCGAGACTACACAGCAAATATGAAACTATATACTACACGGAAAAAACCGCTTAGCAAGTACATCTAACTTTATAATTAAAAACATAAATACATATAAATAAATAAAATGTTATTATTGTTAAATATGCTATTATTTCCCATTTGGGTGGGTATCGCTCGCCACCTCATATTGTCCTGGCAAATCTCTTGTGCCTCATATACATTCATATTTTTTTTACATGCTCTATTATTGTTTAGTCTACGGATGCCTGAATTTTTGAGCACACCCTCTAATTGGTCTAAATATGCCTACCAAGGTCATCTGCTGGTCCTATCAACTGGTTATGGATATTAATTAGCAACTAAATCACAAAGCTGGTAAACCTCAAAATATTAACAGTCTATATTAATATCAATTGAAAGGCATAAATAGGATAGAAAATCAGAGTTGTAGTTGTTATCAGTCAATTTCAAGTTTTCAGTAAATTTGCTTCCGTGTAAAGAAGCGATCAAGTTAATTCATAAAGTAACAATTACAAAACGATGCTAAATCGGCGTGTAATAAACAACCCAATTTAAAGTAGGTTTTAGTTGCAGTGTGGGGAAGGTACAGAATTTGGTGCTGTATAATTTTGGAAGACTTATTTTACTAATAAATAAAGAATAAATAAAGGAAAGAAAAATTTCGACACAGGCGGGGATCGAACCCGCGACCTCGTCCGGGGCGTTTACCCGAGGTCGCGGGTTCGATCCCCGCCTGTGTCGAAATTTTTCTTTCCTTTATTTATTCTTTATTTATTAGTAATAATCCCCACATGAGGTTTTCATGAACAAAAAGATTTAAAAGACTTATTTTCTTATTTTCTACTATGATAATTAATTTTTTTTCTCAGTGTGTAATTAATTATTATTGTATTTAAAATATTTATGTTACAATTCATTTATGTCGCCTAACGTCTTATAATGTAAAGTTTGACTTATGAGTACGACTGTGACGGATATACATATAATACAATTTGATCTGAAATACAGCATATTTTTATATGTTTATTAAGTTTTGTTTTAAACTCTAGTGTCTATCCCACTTAACTAATGGTACAAATATTAAATACAGCATTTAAGACCTAGTTTAATAATGAGATGTTTCCTACTTAGCTTACGTTTAATCTATCTGCTAGTAATTCTTAATCTCGTATAAACAGTGATTAAGAAACATAACTTTTTAATTACTAAAATTTGAATATTCCAAGCAGATTGTTGCAAAAGAGGTCGGCGTATAATTGTGAATGCAGGACACGAAAGAGTGTAGTTTAGGAACAGCACCTCCTTGGTCGACACGCTATTCCGACCAACAATTTGCCTAATGACACCACTCGTCTTAACCGCCGTACTTCGTTTTCACTATTCAGAACGATCCATTTCCAACAACACAACAATTTGCAGACGATTTCAAAATAGAAATGTAGTTTGTATAATTCCTTTTCCGAATAAGAAATTTACTTGACTTGATGAGCTAATACATTTGGTTTTTCACGGTATTCTAATTTGAGAAAACTCATAGTATTAAATGCTTAACAATACATTCTAACGACGACTGCATTCGTACTAAATGTCATTATATAACAAAATACATGGTTGAGAAAATTAGCATTATTATAACTAGGTGATTTCTCCTTTTCCATTGTTTTTTATTTTCATTTAGAAATTTTAAACGAAAAGTGTTATTAAACTCAAAAACAAACACGATATGGCTGTGCTACCATACTTTTTGCAAATTGCATTACATTCTCTTGGAACTAATTATGCAATGATTTTTCTTGAAACTTCTCTAATTTCGCCATTTGCAGATTACATAAACAATACTGGGGCGAGGGTTTTTTAAGCTCTTAATAGGCGGACGTTGGCTATAAGCCTCCTCTTAATTAAACAATAAATACTAAGAAAACTTGGCTGTAGCGATTATTATAATATTCAAAGTGACTTTGAATTCTCATCACTCTCGCGTAATGTGTCTTAGCGATGCCTTATTCTGGTATACGAAGTGGAAATTATTAGTATTATATTTAATTAATGTTTCATAAAGTATTAATTTTGAACATTACATTAAAAAAACTAGACTTGTATGTATGTGATGTAATGGAAAAATGTTAGCAACCAATTTAATTATATTTTCTAAGCATTCTTTGCGTTTTTAAAATTCTTCATAGAATCTTTAAATCAATGGCTTTTAAAATTGGGACTAGCTTCAAATTTATGTTAAAATAGGTATAAATTATAAAAATACTTAATTAACCTCAGTAATGAGTATTTTTTAATTTATATGAAACATACCACTTTTCGGTTACAAATTACAACTCATTTCATTACGACTTCTTTATAAAATATCACTTAATCTCTTACATATTTAATTTAATTTCACACACATTACAAGATATATTTACATAAAGGTGTGCTGTTTTCAGCCGACGATGAAAAAAGGGTTTCGTTTTATCTACAGGTTTATCGATACCATAAATGACCTTACTAATCACGTGTGTAAATAAAAGTGTCTTTACGTAATCTTCTAAATCTTAGATTATGAAGAGTAACTTATATGAAGGCTACACAGACACACACACTAGATGATTTAATCTATATCCATATATATAATAATCTATCTAACACACGATTAGTATCGCAGCTAAAGTTGGAATCGAGAATAGCCCCCCGGCAGCCATTACAGGCGGCTCGTTAACGTTCTCTAATTGCGTCGGGTTAATATAGACTTTGTTAAATAAAATCTCATCACGAACCCCCTCGCGCCTCTTACCCCACCACTTGTGGAAATTTCTGGAGCCCCGCAATTTCATTTCAAAAAGCCATTGAGTAATTTCCATATTAAATGTTCAGCGATTATATAAGCATATCGTTCGTAGGTAGTTATTATAGTGTAGTATACCTTTTATATATGGACAAAAAATATCATCATACATTCGAATTTAATTATATCACATTGTTTTTTATATCAACACAGATAAGTACACAACAAGCTATTGGTTCTCATTGGGGTAGGCAGAGACTATCGATCGCCCCTTGTACGACCAGAGCAAACCTCTCCAGCTTCACATACATCCATCATTCTTTTCATACATGTTCGATTATACTTCGGACTTCGGACGCCCGCCTTTTGAGAATTATAATATTTAAACTGTAGTCCCACTTAACTATAAGATTCCCTAAAACTGTGAAGTCATCTTATAAAGTCATAGTTACCCTTCTGTTAAGAAACTCTTCGATATTTTCCTTAGTAGTTACTCCTAACTTGTCGTATATAATTTTTTTTGAAAACTGAACCTAACTTTTTTAGATTTATTCGCCCTTTGCTTGTATTTTTTTACTGCGCTGCAGATGCCCTTAATGACGTGCCCTGAAACTTACGATGACACTTGGAGTTGACTCGTGCAGGTCAGACATTTACAATCCTAATTGCGATTAAGAAATAAACAAATTAAAAACTTTGCTTACAGGGCATCCAAATTGAAACGGTGATTCAATTATATTTATGATTACCATGTCTTAATTAAATTAAAAATAAGTTATATTTGTGAGTTGCTGCATTTGTAGGAAGTAATGCATTTAAGAAAGTCAATATTAGAGTCAGCATATCCTTTGCAAAGATAATTGCTTATGATATAGCCACTAGTGTGTTGGTATAAAAATCAAAATCAACATCCTCTCATTTGGTATGGCTATTTTAGGGCAAAACCTACGCGTACCAAGTGCAAAAAAAGCATGTATGAGAAGATTGATTAGTTTGAGAGAAGCAGGAGGAGTTTGTGAGAATAGAAGAAAGTGGAAATCAATAGTCTCCACCAACTCTAAAGAGTAATAATAGTTCGAGTATAAATAAATCTTACGAAAAACTACGCATAATTTTGACTCAATAAAGATCCTATAGTCAAGAGTTTTTACGTGCTGTTTAGACGTATGTGGATGACCTTTTAGACACATAGAAAATCTTTTGTAAAGTAAAAACATGTTTATAAACTGAAATTGTACAAACCATATTTTGAAAAAATGTGAATGTAAAGAGTTTCTTCGTTGCTTCTTCTCTTTACGAACACCTTCCGAAGCAACGGATTAACGATTAATTTAAAACTTTGACGTTCAAAAAATGTTAGTATTTAACTTTATTTTGAAAAATAAACTTTTTGACTTTTTGACACATTTTCAAAGTCAAAATTGGCCTATACTTATACATGATAATAATAATAAATAATAAAATTGTTTATTTAGCATAAAAACTTAATATTAAAGATTTCTAACAGCCCCGCACTAGGATTAGACCTGTAATGCGGATAAAACTTGCACTTATATTACCAAAGTGCATTTTTGATAGTGGCGTCTCTGCTCACACCCACATTTTTCAAATTGGCATCACGTCACTAATCCCAATTACTAATCTGGAGTTTTCGACTTAAATTGACAAATAAATAATTCAGTAAAAGATGAGTTGAAGAGCAGGTATTTACTTCAACCGTATATACGAATAAACACATAATAAATAAGAAAATTTCGTTAATATATAAGAATAAACAATAACACTCATCGCTTTTTATCTCTAAGTCAAATAAAATTTTAGTTAAGGTATTTTAAAAGGCCAACTGTATGTAGTGAAATAAGTATTTTTAATCGTTCACGGGTCAAATTCGAGAAATAAAGTACCCATATTTGATCGTATCTCGCAAGAGTCATCTTTATAAGTAATGAGACCGACAATGACTGAGCTGTGTCATCGCCATATTCAGTAACATCTGCAAGAATGACATGAACATCGCGACACTGACATATAATCGTGATGTTTTGTTGTTGTTGTAAAGTAACATACTCGCATATGCATGTAATATATATACACTCACGGCAATAAATCCCAGAAAGGGATAGCCAGACCTTCGGATATCCTTAGCCACTTTTGGAACATGTGTGGGGATGAGGTTGTTTAACAATGGTTTTTGGTGATAAGTCTCGTACTCGTACTGCATCGCTCAAATATCACTGAAACAGCCCTAATACCAGTAGCCGCTTCTTACGAACGACCGCAGGAAGAAAGTAGTGTTATATTTAGTCAACACAACGCAGCTGTAAAGTAACGTAACAAATATAAACATACATGTTTTGTTCCCTTTTCAAAGCCCTTTAGGTCTAATGTAAAGTTATATTAATGGATACTTCTCGTATTAATTATAATATTCAAACAAAACTCACCCAATTTTTTCATTGAGGACATCAAAGTTACATTTAAATACTGTACTATTACCAAAATCTTGCGTATTAATTACATGATAAATAAATTACACTGAAATTTATTTAATCCACGAATTTTTCATCACATGCGACGCTAACACTGTGATCTTCAATTGTTTTATTGTACCATTTAAAAAAAATACATTATTTTCGGCAGCAAAGAGTTTCAGTTGTTAGTTCTGCAAGTAGTTTTGGCACCAAAGAGTTTGATTCGACTAACATTATTTGTATAAATTCTATTAATTCCTCAACCAATCAAGTCCAATAATACGGCAAATATTTTTGTTTAAATTAACACATACTGACTTGTTTGTTGGCTAATCTATACTTATAATAAATCTGTAGAGAGGTCAATTCTGTACATGAAATATATTTTCAAAATAACTATCAGGTGGTGATGAGGGATCGATACTGATGCCAAAAATGCAATCAGTAAAATTTTTGTCTGTCTGTCTGTCTGTCTGTCTGTCTGTCTGTCTGTCGGTTTGTATGTTCCTTATGGAAACAAAAACTACTCGACGGATTTTAACGAAACTTGGTGCAATTATTCTTCATACACCTGCGCAGGTTTTTGTATACTTTCCAGCTGAGAAGTAAAGGGGAATTTCGGGAAATTTGGGGAAAACGGGAGAAGTTACTCCATTTTTTAAGCTTCCGTCGCGTGTGCAGCCTTAATGGGTAAACTTACATAGAAATCATGTGTGGCGGAAATATTCTTCATAAAATTATCTAAAAAAAAATCCTCAACAGTATATGTCTATCTTTTATGGTTGACTCACAATAACACGTGTAATTCCTGATAGCTTAGCAGTTCGGAACATCCTGATTATATTTGTTTACTCTTACGTTTGTAAACCTCTCACTCATCCTTAATTTAAAAAAGGTTACATTATTACCTATTCAATAAAAAAAATATCATAGAAATCGGTAGACAAACACCGAAATTATACATAAAATAAGCCATCGCGCCCGTGATCGAAACCAAATCTTTACTAATTTACATATAACATACTAGATGGCGCCAGTAGTTGTATCCTACATAACGTAATGATTTATTTTTTAGATTGTTATAAATACTTCATGACGTTTTATTCCAAAATTTGCTATTAAACGGAAATACTGAACCGTTCATTAAAGCGCATTCAAAATCACCAAACTACACTGTTAAGGGAGTGCTATAAATTTAATAAATTGAAAACATTACGCTGAATTTCACAATGCTTGAGCAGTGACTGAAGAAAGAAACCTCAGATATTTAAAAAAACAACGCTACCCGTGCGAAGCCGGGACAATCCACTAGTTTGTAATATAGTCATGTTACTGTATATAAAAAAGGGTAATAGGCCTGCCCCTATCGTGTGATTACACTCACAAAACAAAACGTGGGTACTTGGTACACCGGGTGACATAAAATGTCACGTGATGATCAGAAGTATTAGTACCTCTGCCAACTCATCTTACCTCTTTTAAACTGGGTTATAATCTTAAAAATTAAATTTGTATTGAAATCGAACCCGAGACCTCCGTACTCGATGCCATGCGGTTAGCCGCGAGACCGAGGAGGCAGTACTGATATGGTTTGTCAATTCTTCATTCGTCATTGATTTCAACAAAGTATATTGCTGGCCGTTATGTCCGCCCAGTCGATCAAAATTTGGTCTTTAAATTTCAAAATAAGTCTTCTTACTATTCTCATTCAGTCTGACAAAAATAAAAAAAAAACTGATCACGTGTATCATATTTAATATTTATATCATGAACTAGCTACGGCTCGTAATGTTATTCCCATAAAAGTTAGATTTCGCTATGTCGCATAATTTTACTTTATTGAAATGAAACAAAAAGATCTATGCCAGGAACAAGAAATATGATGATCAGTTAATTCTTAAACTGCAACTTATTCATATTAGCATTTTTAACACTAGATTCGATAAGAGTTTGTGACTAATATCAGCCAGTAACTAAAGGGTTTTTTTCCTTTTTTTATTAGTAATATAATAATCCCCACATGAGGTTTTCATGGTCAACTCATTCTAATTATAAGCCGGTAATCCTAAAAAATGTCTCCCATTAGGTGGAGGTAATATAATTTAGCTGATGAACTTGATACGGTAGGCTCGTAAACTTGACTGAGTCAGTCAGTGGCATGTGCTGCCAACGTTACGATCGACGTTCGTAAACAATTAAAATTATACCAACTTCGTTATCGTAAAGCGGAATTATTTCTTGTTCGGGTAGACCTATGAACTCTTGTAGACAGTGGATGGTAAAACTGTTAGTTTTGTGAACGTGCTTTTAAAAAAAATACATACATACATACATATACTCACGGCTATAAATCCCAGGAAGGGGTAGCCAGAGCTAAAGAATTAGAAATTGCTCAGCCACTTTTGAAAATTTGAGTGGGGAAAAGATAGTAAAAATAAAGGTCGTTGGTTATGGGTCTCCAACCGCATCGCCCAAAAATCCCTTAATAGCCCCATACCGTTAGTCGCCTCTTACGTACACCCACCGGAAGAAATGGGGTAGTGCTATTCTAAACCGACACTACACGGCAATCAAAAGAAAGAAAATGTAACTAGTTAATGTAAATATTAATGTTATTTAATAAACTGTTAGGCTATTTTAAACTGATTGTATATTTTCTTTTGTATGTATGTATGTTTAATGGTCAATCAATTTCAATATAGATTTTTTTGTTTTGTTGGATATGCTTCCATAGTGGTCTCATTTAATTTTCATTAGGTTTGTTAGCGTGTTTACAAAATAGTACAAAATATAAAAATGACTTCGATACGACCCTACTAATTATCGAATTTTGTAAGAAAAATAGGTTACCGACAAATGGCCGTGAAGTCGTTGTCATTTTGAGGAAAAATAAAATATTAAAACATAACGAATAAAACTTTTACTGTGTTTTTTGCATTTTATACCTCTAAAACGATTGATTAGGAGAAAAATAGTTTGCGTTTGCGAAATATAAGACTGTTACATATTATGGACAGACTGACAGACACATGAGACGAATCTGTTGTAAATCCCAAAATAACTCAAAATCTCTTTACAAATTTGTGTATGTAGAAAGCCGTAGTAACTGACATAGCTTAAAGAATTGTCAAATTATGGCCCAATGGCAAACAGAACCGCCCTGGCCATTGGCGCACGAAGGTTCCGATTTCCAGCAGTGGGAGTATAAAATGGCATTTTTCATTTCAATCTATAAGTTATACCAATAAATGAAGGAATCAATCCAAAGACCAGCTATTATTTCTGTCAAAATCTTTTACCGTTTCAGCACTTATTTGCAATAATATACATTGCAGCTCTAAAGTTTACAAAGGCTGCGTTTAAGCAGTTACAAAGACGTTCTCGAAAGAGATTGCCGACAGTGTAAGACGATGATGTGATTGGCGCCCTATTTAATTAATCCTCACCCTTCCTAATTAATATCAATAATTCCAACTTGCTTGTCGCTCCGGCCAGATGACGTCACAGCCCTGAAACTTCTCGATATTTCATTAACTTTCAACTGACTCGGAGTTCTAGAAGCGTTTGATTATCAAATTGTTACGCAATAAGGTGAACAGATTGTGAGAAACCTTAGTTGTAAATCTGTGTAATTACTGGGACAATATACGAGGGCTTGTTCTGGAATAGTTGATAGCTGCGACACCTTACAAGTGTTAGGAGGCTTTGAAGTAGATCAAACGACTCTTTGTTTTATCACCGAGTGACAGCGGCGCTCCGAGGCCATTTCACGGGCTTCCAGTTGTTTCTTTGATGTGCTCTGGAGGTGATAAAGGTTGACACTTGTATGTGCTTAGAAAAAATCAAGTGAACTGTATTGTAATTTTTTTTTCTTTATTCACCCTCTTTACGTCTTTGAGCCTAGTGACGAGGCAAGTCTTTGGTTTCAATTTTCGCTGACTATTTTATTATGGGTTGACGTTTTATGTCGTAACCTTGGCATTGTTGTATCGAGTTCTTTATTTTGTCTAGGTGTTATGATTAGTTTTCAGTGAACTTTTTTCGATATTTAGTATCGAAATTATTATAAGCATATCAAATTATAGATTTTTTATGTCTCTGAAATAAGATTAAAAATTAACGAAATGGTAAGTTATTTGTTCCCAATATTGTAAAAAAAAATTTTGAAAATGCAAACAAAATAAACATATTATATATAGGTATTTTTAAAATTTAGTTTATTTTTTTAATTAAGAATAATTAGTTATAAAGAGTGGAAACTGCCTGTAGTAAGAAATTTTGAACGGTATTTATAAAAAATCTATGAAAATAAAATACTATGTTGTTCAATTGTTGATTTTTTAAGATGGCATGGTAGTCGTTTTATATCTTGAAAAAATATTTTTTTTTATATAAAACACTGTGAGCAAGAAAAAGGTCAACGAACAGGAAGGTTATGAATAACACTACTCCATATTGTCCCAAAAGTGACATACGAGATGACTGATGACCTTCCTTTATGACTTCTTACGATATGGTTAAGAACCGATCATTAAAAAAATCTTTATTTTACTCTCTAAAGCACTTCAAAAGCGGCTATGATTTGTTGATTCAAAAGCTGTGGCAAGCCTTTTTAGACATACTTGTCGTGATTCTAGATGAGTAGAATTTCTACAAGAAAACGTACTAAATATTTTATAACACTCGAACTAGATAGTCACGGACCACCGACGGAGACAAAGCTTTCACGGTTCGTTCGGAACCGACGAAAGGAAATTGACAATATGTCTGTGAAGAGGATAATGTGGACATATGTTATGGCTTCAGAGACATTTGGAACACCCTTGAGTCAGTTACGACCAAATAAGATACACTCATCTGTCATACGTGTCCAATTGTGTTTAGCTCGCGTATGGAAATGGTGAACTCTTTTTGATATGGATATAATATTTATTTTCGTATGGATTTGTAAATTTTTGATATTGATTACTGTATTTTTTCAGAAAATTATAAAAGCTTGACCTTTTTAATGTTATGCATAGATACGAGTCCTACAGAATACGAAATATCATTTCAAGTCAGATCTGATGACAACAATACAAAAAAAATAGCATTAAGCTTCAGACCTGATTAAGTAATAAATATTAATGAAAGTTATTTAAATTCCAATGACCCCATATTGCAAAAACATATCCATTACATCATTAGTCTAAAACATTAGCAAATAGTGGAAAGCACAATGACAGAAACTATTAAATGGGGTTATTTTGTACGGAAAATAGAGCTACCATTGTATATTGGCAAGGACATGTGTAACTTAATAATATTATTGTCTGGGGTTAGTTCGAATTGCGTAAAATATTATCAATGTGTCGACACCCTCGCGGCATATGCAGCGTGATCCCCCGTGTCAATTCGATTGGGACTTCAATAGTACGAATGTATTTTTTAAATAAAGATGTTTTTTATCGTCTTAGCGATTTACAATGCTTGGGTTAAGTCCTTAAAACCTAGAGATCGTATTTTTGCGAAACCAGGATGAGCCCTACATCTTTTGGTAATTGATTATTCGAGATCGCTTTTAGCGATAAGACCGCCGATTGTACCTCACTGTAAACTGTATGATATATTTTTTTGTAAATTTGTGTTTGATGTACGATAAAGATTATTCTATTCTATTCTATTATTGATAAGTCATTTAAAAGTAATCATACTTTTCCATGAGTACCAATTAGTTATTAATAAATTATATAGTTTTATTTCCTTTATTTTTATTGGTTTTTTCTAAACTTCAATTAAATTTACTTTTGGTCTTTACTTTTAGAGGAGATTTTTAATTGGCATTGTATATATTCCCAATAAATAAAAAATATGCTCATTCAAATAAATATATTTGTATCTACTCGTATTTAAAGAATTATAATACAAGCATGGTTTGCTTAACTTTTTCCAAAATATAAACTACATTCGTGGATTTGCAGTCTCAAATTATGACATGCATCGATTTTAAAAGTTAATGTTCCGCTAGCTTTCCGCGAGAAGGGGATGGCCGCTTATTTGACAAACGTTACAAATACAAAAAATAGACATCTCAATAATGACGCGGTAATGTTCGGGGATCAGTGTCCTACTAATGTGGAACACGCCTAAAAGCAATTGCTTTTATGATGGCACAAAAAACAAGGGATCTTTTTGTGGTTTGAGGCCTTTGGATTTATGGTTTGTAGGTAAAAAAGTATAACAATTTTAAGCTTGTTAGAAAACCACATAAACATATGAAACTAATTTATGCTTTCACTTGTGTATCATAAGTTAATTATTATCACAAAAGCCATATGTATTACATCAATTGATTGCCAAACGAATCGTTTACCTACTTATCTAGCTCTGGTCACTACATTCTACTTGAAACAAGTGAAACAAGGTGTTGTCCTCAGGAGACACAGCATGGTAATATTGGTTAATTACGACAGTACAAAGTAAAGAAAATACATTTTTATTCATGGTTTTCATATTTTAATGTACTGAGATTAATCGAGACTTGCGTCCAATAAACAATTTGAGTTAATTAACTCAATGTAAGAATACCACCGCAAATCACTAAGAGTTTTTTTAGATCTTGAACAGATAATATTCGAAATATTGCAGTATTAATCATGATGATTGTTCTCAATCCTCTTACATACGGTTTACTCAGTGTAATGAATCTGCAGACATCAGACCATTACGGAGCTAACCCTAAATCGAGAATGTCTGTATCGACGCGTGTCAGCTAATCCAAGTTAACCCTCCTCCGGTCGCGTGAGAAGTGAATTAAATCGCCGCAGGGGCCAGAAACACCACTTAACAGATCCTCGGAAAGACGCGGCACTCCGAGACGCGGGGGAGTGTCACTTTGAAAGTTAATTCATGTTTGATGTCATCGCCACTATTATTCTAAATCATTACTTTCTTAATGTTGCGGTCTGTTACTTTAGTTATTGGTAACACTTAAGTATTTTTTTGCATAGATAACAAAAAGTGGAACTACAAAAACATTTTTCGGTAATCGTTTCCAATCAGAAAATTTCCTATTTTCATGTGACTGTCGATACAGCAATGCTAACTCAACAGGTCTTCAACTCGATGGTATCCTATTAACTAAAAGTCACAATTGATAATGTTTTTCTGAGTGTAAATCACGAAGATTTTTTAAATTATTCTTATCTGAATATTTTTATCATTACACCGGCTAATTAACTATTATAAAAAAAACATACCATTCATTCACATATTGTTAAATGTAATATCGAACTATAAGTGCCTATTATATTCTAAGTCTATAAAAATAATAGAGAACAGTGGTAATTTTGATCTAGTATATAACTGCTAGCTCATTATTTGAAAATGAGGTAACACCTATATATATAGATGTAGATGCAAAGAGGCATGGGCAAATCTAGAATCAGATTTACACTCATATGTTTATTCCAAAGTCATAAACAAAATAAAACGTGAAGCAACACACTTTGTTGAAATATGTATTAATAGTCATAGGCAGTGCATTAAATTAAATTGGTGATAAGCCGATCACGTAAATACACTGCCCACCAAAAACATTTTCATGTAAAATGTTGCCAAAACGAGCCCATATGACTCGCACTGCCAAAAAGTTATCAGATCTCATGTAGAGCCAAGCTTCTAACATTACACGCCCTAACTTTACAAAGCCTAACTTCACAAACTCTACACCTTAGTCAAAATATGTTGCTTGGACATTTCGCTACATTCACATCGGCGTAAGGTGAAAAATTAATTCACTGTTCATTACTTTTGTGTTATACAATAGTTCCTTTAGTAATGAACGGTCAGGCCGTACTCTCAGATTCAGGCCAAAACTGAGAAATCTAAGTCCAAGCTATTTTTACTTCCTTTGCGTTACTAATGGGTTTTGTACTTAACTAAGGTAACTTACTCTTACTCCGGCGTACTCCGAATAAATTTCCATCGTCACGTTATCTTACTTCTTAATAATAATTATTCCCTGAAAATGCATTTGATTTCCATTATTATAAACTCCTCATAACGGTTGTTGTTCTGAACCATGTCATTGTCATGTTCCGGAGACTATAATGCGAGGGAATTTGTCATAATTTTATTAATAAATTTGTTGAGTAAAGGCGTGAACAATGGGGATAAATGTTCGGAAGTCTCTGCTAAATAATCCTTTCGGTTTGCAAAGAAGCCCCTGTCTGGGGTGCAGTTATTAACCCTAAAATGGCATAGCGGGCGGAGGGTGCCACGCGAACTGTCACAGTCATAATACAGCTTCATACTTTATTATAATGTTTTCGCTCCATATTGTCTGAGCTGCCCTATCTTATTTGATAATTTACTCCCAGATTAATATCTCATATTTTAAATTACAAGCTTTTAAGTTTATGTCCCATTATTAAAAAGCGTTACTACTTCCTTTTTTTCAATACAAGTTTCTAAATTATTGACAATAACAAATTTATTGTTAGAAAGGTTTATAAATTAATAAGAAGATGTTTAAAATTGACCTACTAAAGCCTACGAATAGTTACTTGACTAACATACTTGAGGTTTTTTCTTCTCGTGCAGTTATTATTATTTAACCGATATTAACGCATGATTGGAGTCTTTAAACATAAGAATGATAAGACGCTAATTACTCTTTTTTGAATAGTTCTTTGATAGTTATGTTGACGTATAAATAATATTTCCCTATTTACATACGAAATGTATTACGGCTATAAATCCCAAGATGGGGTAGCCAGAGTTTCAGAATCAGATATTTCTTAGCCACTTTTGGAACATTTCTGGGGATAAGATAATAAAACTAAAGGTTTTTGGTGATGGCTCTCCAACCGCATCGCCCAAAAATCCCTTAAAAACCCCCGATGCCCTTAGCTGCCTCTACAAACACCCACGAAAAGAAATGAGTTAGTGCTACTCTAAGCCAAAACTGCATAGCTTACAAAATATTTCTCATTTAACAGTATTTAAAACAGAATATAAAGCAATAAGTTTGTTTGAGTAATTTTTAAATACAAACTGAAATACTTATTTTATTTATAAACTATAATTTGAGCTACAAGATTTATGCGTTCGACACGATCAGAAGCATTTCTAAACTAAGGTATATTTTTCTAAGTATATATTTCTATATATTTCTCACAGTTGAACTCAGCTACGTAGATAGCAGTTGCTGCAAACTTTATAAGCAAGGCGAGCCTAACGCTTAACTTGAAAAGGCAGAGCGTGCATTAGTTGTTTATGAAAGTTAATCGAGCGTCTCCAAGACGTATCTGGAGCAGATTTATGTAATAAACGAGAGCACAACTGTGTTTGAGTGCTATATATTCCAAGGAAGTTAGTAATGGCGTTCCTGCGCGGTCATTTACACAATAAGATTTCCTTCTGTACGTCTCGGACGCACACTCGGACTGTATCAACACATGTTGGAAGTCATAACAGTCTATATGTGGGAGTGTCGATCGATGTAGCTTGCGTTTGTGTACACAGAGGCGGAACAATGGCACCAAGGCGCCAACACAATGGACAATACCCGTACCTTCGATACGATAACTACAGACTCTCATCTACTGTTTCTTGTGTCTGTGTGAGTAGGTACATATGCTTATATTGTGTAACAGCTTTGTGGTGGCAGCTGTAAACATCAGGTCTTATGGCTGTTCTCTGCACTATCTATAAATATGGTTTGTAGTCATTTAAACTCTATTGCGTTACTTGAAGCAAAATCTGAATTAACCACTACTATTACAAAAAAAATATATCATTTACTGCTGTCCCATTATTTAAGTAAATCTGTTTGTAGTATTGCTAACAAAAAACAATATAACTTAACAGATGGTATGTGACTGTAGGTTAGTAAAGCCGACGTTACGGAAGGCGTGTAGTTGGTAGATAAGTAGATTTGGTAGAACGCGGTAACGATACACATAAATTGGTGTGAACCAACACCGTTACAGCGGCTTAGCTCCCGAGCAAACAAGGGCAGCGCGTCAGAATGACACTGCCCGCCCGTTTGAGGGTTACAACTGACTATTAGCCTGAAATGTGTCACAGATGGAGAATCATAATTCATATTCGTAGTCGATAATTTTAATACCAATGGGGAACATTCCATCTCGGTATTGATAATTCAACTCAAACTTTTATTGTTCCAAACACGTAAGACAAAATACATATTTGCTGGAATCAGAAATATTAAAATATAATTATTGCATGAATTCATTAATTATTTTCTCCCATAACATTAAAATATCAAGTTTAGAGCCTCTACCATATCTTTTATGACTTATTGAGGTCAGGTTAATTTTATATTAGTACTCTAGTACAAGAATTGTCATATAAAAACTATAATAATTTCTATGCAGATACATTACGTTCATTCCATTTTCAAGGTGGTGTCTGAAAAACATCACGACCTTCTTTACGATTTACCAGCTTATAAGATAAAGTTTTTATCTAAATATACATGCTTAAATCCATACAAACAAGCATTGTAAAACAAATACAAGCCTTTAGTTTGAAAAAGAGGTCATAAAGTGGTATCGTTCTGATTTTCTGCCCGTCAATCTTAAACTAGATTAAAAGGAATGCGTGACAAATGAAAGTATTCAAAACTAAGCCAATAAGAATCTGATAATATTTATGAGAAAACTCGTCGTTAGCAATCTAACAAGTAAGAAATTATTGATAAAATCTTTCTTATGAGATTGATATGATTCATCCAATTTTATTGTATTTTCAAACAATTTAATTGCATTTGAAGGGATTTTCTTTTAACGTATACTCGATATTCATGAATCATGATATGCGCAATAGACTTAATACAAAATATTCATATATAGGAAGGTACCCAATTTTTTAAAATTAAATTACTTAAATCTTTTCAGATTTATCTCCATTCTTGTTTTATATGAAAGTATTATTAGCCATATTTTACAATTAAAGTTAAACGGAAACCGAAATAGAATGTTGTTGAGAAAAGATCCCTTTAGTGATAAGACTAACAATTTTACTTTGGTTTGTAAACTAAACGGTGGTTTATAAATATATCGGATGTAATCTGTAATAAGTGAGCTGAATACTAAGGGCCAGTTTTTTGATCCTTAGTTAAAAATATAACCATTTGTTACATTGACTATAGTTAAATGACTAACCAATAGTCAAATCGTAAATCCATTTTGGTTCGATATTTGACATTAGTTACTCTAACCACGGGTCAAAAAATGTATTTTGCTGATATCTAACTAATAGTTACGGTATTTAACAAATTGTTGAGTTAACCACGGATCAAAAAACTGGCCCTTGGCCGTTTTTTTATTGAAACATGAGAGAGTGAGTTGTCCATTGTCTTAAGAAACATAAACCGATATTTGAAACTAATCTAGCACAGCGGCTAGTAATCTTTAAAATAACCAATAAAGTTAACATTGTGGAGTACATAATAAGTCGAACTCTTTATTTAATTATAAATATGTAAGAAGTAACAAAATTTAAGGAAAACATGATTATGAGAAAATGATTTAGGAAAAACCGATAAATCTCTGACTACGAAACCCTTTTTTGCGTGAGGCCGGTTTTCACATAATATTGGCAGTTTGGTTTTTTCATAGCTTAAAATGCCTCAACGATCATAGTTTCTTATTTCTGCGTTGTTTCGTTGCTGTCCATATCCATCCATGTATTTTAACCATACCAGTAACCCACGAGACCTCACAAATCTAAAACTGTCAATCTCACCAACCAAACTGTAAACTTAGAGTATTTTTTTTATGATACAAAATCTCCAAATCATGAGATGTATGACATTTGTAACCAAATATGGAGCAATTATAAATCTTTTATGATATTTTTTATGGAAATAGTATCTAATATCAATGAGCGCAGAGGTCGCGCGTGCGCCGGGCGGCTGCGCAACCACAATGCAGCGGAAGACGCCGCCCTAAGACAGATGTCGGCTCGAGACTGGTTCTACACTCACCTTTTATTGACCTCTTTAATCATGATATTTGGCATCATAATAAGTCCATCTGGATCACTTTATTATGATTTGAACAACCAAGTTGGTACACTGTCCAGGCACGGACAGGAACGGCGACAGGCCTGCCCCCTATCACGTGAGTACACTGTCCAAGCTAAACGTAGGTACTCCGAAGACCATGTGACAATGTCACGTGATTTTTAGAGGTATTAGTACCTCTGCCAACCCCTTCGGGGTTATTTGGCGAGAAAAATTTAGTCTTTGAGACTGTCCAGGCAAAGAGTGGATACTCTTAGCACCCTATAACAAAATAACGCATGAATACTTCATAAGTAATAGCACCTCAGCCGCCACCGTCCTAGGATTTATGCGGCGTAGCGCAATCGTTATTTTAATAGCTCGCAAACAAATCATATTTTAATTTGAGTAAATCACATAATGAAGAAAGAATTCACTATTATTCTCATACCAAGCAAGATTGCTTCTTCTGGCTTTGTGATATATGAATATTTCAAGTAGTTACTCACAAGCGGATTAATAAAGACCACTAATATTGATATGCGCATAAGTACAATCACGCACAAAAGCCACAAACAAGCTCATTTCCGTTTATCATAGAAACTGGCGCGGCCGGTCGTCGCGGCACGCGCCTCACACAGACACACATACAAACGTCTTTTTATATTAATAACACATGCCAAGATAAGAACACGCGCCAAATTCGAGTACCGTAATGAATGAGTACTAAAATAAACGGCCGATACAAAGGTGGATCTTGAGTTACACGCATTTGTGTTGGGAGGAAGTAGGAAGGGCGCAGCTGCTGACTCGGTTTCCTTCAGATATTCGGTAATGATGGTTTAGTGCATTGCTCTTTTGTTCAGATTGCTTGTCGCGTGTCCTACTGCCTACACCACAACGACCACTTTGTGTAAAGATATATTTAGAAAAAAATGTGCAAGACTATGCTATAAATAATAGCTCAATTTATCTAATAATTATTTTGCGCTGGTTAAAATAATAATTCGCCACATAAAAATTCGAAAGTAATAGTAGATATTAAAAAATAAGGTTTTTATTATAATCGTTTAGTTAACTTTCAGACTCAGTAAATCCTACCATACGTGATAGTTCAAAAAAAGTTATCAAAAGAACCTTATTTTATTAATATACAACAGATTGTGATCAACTCCAATATACTAGCCATTTTATTGCGATTTAGAGTATTTGTTTGAAATAAAGGTTTACAAGAATAAACCAAAAAATAAGACTATAAACAACAACATAAGAGCTTGTATTAAGTAGTTGTCAGTAAAGATAGATGATTAATCTAAAGGGATGCTGGTTTTCATTTGTTATGCGACTCTTAAAAACAGCTGCTTCCTACTTAATTATTTAATAGTTTCAGTAAGTTTGTACCCCAACGGATTTTTGTCTTCGATTAGTTTTGTTTTATGTACATTTGAACTCATTTTATATAATAGTAAACAACTAGCATAGTTACATCATACAAATTTAAAATTTCTAACTTACTTACTTACTTATACTCACGCCCATTGTTCCCATTGGGGTAGGCAGAGACTATCGATCGCCACTTTGTACGATCCTGACAAACCTCTCTAGCTTCGTTTACATCCATCAATCTTTTCATACATGCTCTTTTATTCTTCATACTTCGGACGCCAGCCTTTTTGAGCACACTCTCAATTTGGTCCAAGTGTGTTCTCCGTGGTCGTCCTCTACTCACATTACCTTCCACGTTGGCTCTATAGATCTCTTTCACCAATTTACTGTCATTCATCCTCTCTATGTGCCCAAACCACCTTAACATTCCTTTCTCTATCTTGCACACTACGTCATCTTTCACACCTAAACGTTCACGAATTACACTATTTCTCACTCTGTCGCACAACCTTACATTACATATACTTCTGAGGGATCTCATTTCCACTGCATTCACTCTACTTTCATGCCTCTTTTGCCATGCCCAACATTCACTACCATACATCAGCGTAGGAACCAGTACAGCATTGTGAACTGCCATTCGCGCCTTTTCAGACAGGAACTGGCTCGACATTAGACTGTTTATGGCTCCATTTACCGCATTTCCCTTTTTTACTCTCCTTTCAATATCTTCCTCGCATTTTCCGTCCCTTGTAAACAAACTTCCCAGATATACAAACTCTTTCACTTGTTCCACTTTCTTGCCACCTATTGTAATCTCACATTCTGTCATACTTTCCTCTCTCTGGAAAACCATTGTCTTGGTTTTGTCCACATTCACTCGCATGCCCTTTCTTTCAAAAGACTTACACGCAATATTCACCATCTCTTGCAACTCATTTACCGTTGATGCAAGTAATACTTGATCGTCAGCGTATAAGAGGCATTTAATGATGAATCCTTCCATTCTCAGACCATAATCACTTTCGCGTAGTTCTTTCAAACAGTCATCCATGAACAGATTGAAAAGCCACGGAGAAGCTACACAACCCTGACGTACACCCCTAGAGATTTCAAACCAGTCCGTGTTTTCTCCGTTTATTCTTACACATGCACTGGAACCCTCATAGAGTAACTCCAATGCACGTATAAGTTGGCTCCCCAAACCGAACTTAGACAACACCTCCCACAAATTCTTTCTTACTACCCTATCATACGCCTTCTCCAGATCAATGAAGGTGCAATACACTTTTTGGTTCTTTGCTAAGAATTTTTCTGTGATGCACCTTAAGGCTATAAAACTATAAGTAAGACTAATAAATAAGACTATAAACAACAACATAAGAGCTTGTATTAAGTAGTTGTCAGTAAAGATAGATGATTAATCTAAAGGGATGCTGGTTTTCATTTGTTATGCGACTCTTAAAAACAGCTGCTTCCTACTTAATTATTTAATAGTTTCAGTAAGTTTGTACCCCAACGGATTTTTGTCTTCGATTAGTTTTGTTTTATGTACATTTGAACTCATTTTATATAATAGTAAACAACTAGCATAGTTACCTCATACAAATTTAAAATTTCTAAACAGACACGTAACTAAATTGAAGCTTGGGTTTTCTCACAAATTTACCTCGTCATTCATCACATTGATAAAAGAACAGTGATAAGATAATATGTACATCATATAAATATTTCTATGATTGTAACTAATAATGGATGATTAATACCTATGACTGATGATTCCGCGACCTGAGTAGTCATTGAAGTGTTAAGGTATGAAAGGTGTTCGGCCGCGACTGTACCGTTGCTTGCGCTTGCACATACTTTGATATGAGCTTTTGTATTTGCTCCACATTGCGTCTTGATTTGATAAGTAGTTACGTCGATAAATTGTATCTGTTAATAAACTCTTATATTTTGATTGTATGTGTTATCAATAAATAATATTATTATTATCTTATCAATAAACTGATATATTTTTTTATCCATTTATACTGCTTCAAGGTTATTCTCGCAGATATTTTTGAATGGTTAATTGTGAAGAATTAAAACAGATATATAAAGTCAGCAAAAGACGTCAGGAACTGTCGATACTAAACAAAAAAATATTAGTTCTTATAAAGTATTTCTAAAATAAGAAAATAAAAAAAAACCGAATTGCTTTTTTGATGGTAGAAATTGTATGTTCTGATGGCTTAGCTCAGTTACCCATGGTATTCAAAAATTGATTACTCCTGTGAATTCTAACTATTTGGAAATTATATTATTGATAAAATAAGTGAGCTGTTATGATCATCAAATCAGGATAGCAGTTATTTGAATGCTCGTTGTCCTAAAATCAGCTAATATCAATATTTTAAACAGAAACATAATGTTTATTTTGGTCAGCTTATTATATATTATTATATTTCTTTTTCTATTCTAGGGGCCGAAGAAATTGTCGGTTCAACGAATAATGACGACGAAGATGTAAATGGTAAGTTTGCATTCAAGATAAGTTATTAATATTTTAATATTAAATACGTTCTTCAACAGTCTGACTATACTACCATATAGAGCTTAAGTAGAGAATGAATTTTATGTTAATATATTAACATAGAGAGGATGGATGCAAGTAAAATGGTGAAAAAGATGTGTAAAGCCAATGTGCATGGTAATATCAGTAGAGAACGACCACGGAGGACACATTGATGAATGTAGATGAAACTCATTGGCAACTAATTGCGTGAGGATAGGTTTACCTTTTAATTGTTCCTCATAGATAGATCAAACTAATTTAAAATTACAGAAATATTATAAACAAGCGTTGATTTAAAAATCTTGTATATACTCGTATGTGAAAAATATTGCCTTAGGTGACAGCCATGAAAAACACATGACTTATACCTTTATTATAAGCGATGAATCGGTAATTTTAACTTTTTTAGGCATACATTTTCATGTGAACCGTATTGCTACTTCGACTTGTTACTTATCACTGAATTCACATTTCTCTCAAATGTATGCCTATTATTTTCAGAATGTTTGGGGTAAAAAGACAAGAGAAGGATTCCCATTGCGGGATTTATTAATTACTATTTCAATAACTATTTGTAGTTTTCTGAGTGAGGCCCTATATAGTAGTAGTATTTTTATTAAGGATTTTTTAAACTAGTGTACTTTAAGAAGAAACATATTTCGGGATAGACCCCTTATACTTGTAATTTAATCTTTATGACTCTGATTACTACAAACGGTTTTCCTAATAAGTCATCAATATTTCCGTCATAAATAACAAAAACATAGACGTGCTTACGTGTGATCCAAAGATAGCTATCGATAGATAATTTGGTAACACTAATTTGATATATTTTGAATGATGGCGGATTAAATAACGTCCCTGTACATCGTTGCTCATAACGTTGTCTAATCTATTTTATTTATCAGAATACATCACTCGCGAAAATTGCGAACAGTCTGTAAAAGTTGGTCGGCGTTAGTGCATTGTTTTGTGATTTCCACTTTTTTTGGTGAGTATACAATATTTTGTGATTTTGGTGCAGGTTTAGTGCGCGTGTTTGTGCTAAAGTTTCATGATATTAATAGATCCATTGAGAATTAGACATATGAGATAATTTCTTATCGAATCGACTGTAAATGTATAAGTTAGAATTTAATACTTTTACGATAGAGCTTTGATTAACAAAAATATGCTACAACTACACAATACACAACAACTCGATGTAATTTTACTTTTTTAATAAGTTATCTTATGTTTTTATCATTTTTATCGAATCACCATAAGACTATCAGTTCAGAGTCAGACATGTGTCACCATGATAGTTATCATTGATTAGGAAGCGCAGGTATTGCCATACTGCTATATTATTGAAGGTTGTACACATATAAAAACTTCTACAGCCGGCATCTATAAAAAGATCTTCAGCAGGCATGATCTAACTAGGGTCTATGTTAAGATCATAGAGAGAGCAAAATCAAAATCTTATTATTATTAAAAGTTTAATAAACATAAGTAGTAAAAAAATAGACATAAGTACCGTACGTAGACATACATTATTTGTCTTTATCTTTGATAGATGTGATTTACTATATTTACATAAGAAACGTAAGGTTTAAAAGAAAAACGGAATATGTATCGAATTCCGGGTGAAATTAATTTAATTTAGAAATCGAACAATGATTTTCTTTTTTTATTTCAACTATTAACTGTTAAGTTATGTTTGTCTTACAATTATTGTCTTAGTTATTTTGATGTTTTCTTTTCTCCACGCAACTTTCCAAACGTGGCTGGGGAATTTCTAATTCCTTAGCTCTGGCTACCCCTTCTAGGGATTTATAGCCGTGAGGCCCGTGAGTATATGTATGTATGTATGTATATATGTATTATTGTGATGTCCCCATGTTATATCGTGACTGTCAATGGGGTGACTAACATATATAGAGCTTTGTGTTTGTATATTTAGAACCATTGCACAAAAAACAATGTTTTGATTGCTAAGTAAGTATCTTATTTAGGTATATTTTATTATCATAAAATATTGTTAACATTATTTCCAAAAATCTCTATGCATATTTTGTAATCTTATAGTGTTTGCTTGGTCTGGTGGGAATGGCAATATAATTCATTTAACTTACTTAATTTCATCTGTATAATTTATCCATATTACAACCAATGTATAATTGTTTTGTTTTCAATAGTTATTTTAATTTGCGTTTTTCTGTATGTCTCTGGTGGAATTATTTTCCTAAGAGTGATAGTTGTAGGTTTATAATTAATGGGTAAATTAATTAACCGATTCATGCACTATGATTTACAACCCCAATTCTGATATTGTTAAGAAGAGCAAGAAGAAGTGCAAGAATATTCGTTTAAAAGAATTCCCATCATAATTAGCATTTTACTAGTACTTAAATAAACTTTATGACATTTTATAAGAAATATTTATATAGAAGACTAAAGTTGGCTAATGACGTTCTGATCTAAAGAGCGAAAGGAAAGGTTGATGGTTTGTGAAGGCTGTGTGTTGGTGAGTAATAAAGCAGAGGCTCAGGTTGCATCCAGGAATGCGCCAAGGAGCACGGCCCGGCTATAAAGTTGCCAATACAAATATAACCTATAACGATTCTGTCTGTCGTGGTGAGCGACCACTCAATAGCTTTTAAAACGCTAAGGAGCGATGCTGAGATATAAAATTATACATATTGTGTAGCATTTATATTAGTAAAATTTATAGATTATTTAAATATACGGGAAGAACTAGAATTTCACTTATAGTAAAATATTAGCACTAATGAAAATCGATAAGATGAATTAAAAAAAAATAAGATTAGCATAATATATCACCAGATGTTACGTTCCACAAAAGATAATTAATTTTATAATCTTGTAGTCCGAGAAATCAAAGTAAAATGGGATAATTAAAATCGGAGAACTTAAGTTATAGTATGTCCAGCGCAACGTCGCAGCTTAAATTAAGTACTTTCGGCGCTAAATTTATCAGGTTAGGCGCATTTTAGCGCACTTTACTGCGTAACGCAAAATTATATGTTTTTTACAAAAACTTTTGAATAATCATTGGAATCTCCAATTTTTGGTCGCTTTCAGAACTTATAGGTTTGATCTAAAATGTAAAACATCTATTTCAGACATTAATAGGATATGGGTGTTTTGACAACAAATGTATAAAACTCTGAAAAAATTGAGGACTACAACTTATGCTCGTTGGTAAATCTTCTCGTTTGCTTATAAATCCCAAATCGGATGTGTTATTATTACTTTTTTATATCGACTTGGCAAGTTGAAATAGCATAAAATGATTTAGTTCCCGTGTAGTTAGTTTTAGTAATATTAACTTGCTGGAGATAGGCACATTCTCACAAATTTAAATAACTCACGCTTAAGTATCGTTCTGTCGCATTGAAATCTTAACAACTGAATGAGACAAAACGATACTTAAGTCGTTCGCAGCTTAATACTCTATTCAGAAATCAGGCGTCAATATCATATAGTAATCTCAACCATCTATCTGTTATCATTATCATTATCACGTGAAAATGTCCAAATAGTAAGTCTTATTGAACGGGAGGGAGCCCCCTCAGATAATTATATTGCGTGTTCTGATCTTTATCGGTTATACTTAATTTGTGGTGATTGCAACTTACAACACACAACGATGCAACCTAGTGACAGAGGACGTACAGACAACGAAGCCTTATTAATAGGGACTCGTTTTATCTTTAAGATAAGGAACCTTAGAAGTTAACAAAATGGCACTACCCTTAATCATTTCTCAAAGTCCATATTCAACAACAAGCTTCTGATTACTTACAAACCAATCGAATTAATTCACCCGCTGTAGCTCATGTTTAGTACATACATACATATACTCACGGCTATATTTCCCTAGAAGGGGTAGCCAGAGCTAAGGAATTATAAATTCCTCAGCCACTTTTGGAAGTTGAGTGGGGAAAAGATGGTAAAAGTAAAGGTTTTTAGTGATGGGTCTCCAACCGCATCGCCCAAAAATCCCTAAAAGCCCCAACACCGTTAGTCGCCTCTTACGTACACCCACCGGAAGAAATGGGGTAGTGCTATTCTAAGCCGACACTACACAGCAAATTACTATTCAGTACAATAGTGTATATAAATACTTTTAGCGTATTAATGAACTCTGCAGCGCAAACTTGCTTAGTAACCGTTGGCTAGACTGCAGTCTTAGTTACGGTTATGTTTAGCTGTAACAGACTAATGAATAGCGAGCTTTATGCACCTTCTCGGTCCACGAAGACATTCGTTTCGGTGCTAATGAATTTCCACGTTGTCTGAGCTTTTACTAGTTTGTTTTGCATTTTATTAGTTCCGAGAAACGGCTGTGGGAATGACAATGTGCTAAAGTTAATATTTTGCTAAATTTTGACGTAGATTTGCTAAAGACAGGAATCAAAAAAGTATGTTACGCCGTTTGATTCAATGTAAAGGTACTTTACATCAATAATGTGTTTTGTATTACTATTTAAACATAAATTTAACTAAATAAACAAAATTGAGAAGAAAAGTGTTGGTATAGGTTGTAATAAAAATACTATTGATACCGAGTGATAAAGATTTTCTTTTGTGATGTGCTGTCCATTGAAAGACATTTAGAAATAGTAGTGGTATTGTACTCAGCGAAAATGAAGTCAGTACAAAAAGATAAATTTTATCAGATATTTTGATTAGAAATTCAATGTTGTTGTTATCACTATGATGATATAATAACAAATATCGCGTTGATAAAAATATAATGGTTTTTGTAAGTTATTATGCTTTTATACTAGTTTCATTACAGTATACTTTAGAATGCGTCTTTTTCTTTTTTTATTCGGTCAGCATTGATATTTAATGTATTAAATACATGAAAATGCCCGTTACCATCTCCCATTACATTCACCAAAACACATTTTAAGAAATTTATAACCAAACCAAATCTTTGGAAAATGATTTTTTTACTTGCTTTTTCTTTGTAACATGTAACATAAATCGATACCTAAGAGTTTTGTTTTATAAATACATGCAGAAAAAAAACTTTTGTGAAGAAATTAATCAAATATGTATATCGACAGTCATGCGAAACCCATCCGGTTCATTTGGTACATATACGCTATATCGGGGTGGCGGGTACTCAGTATTATATTAAAAGAGCAACCAATTACATGCAAAACCACACCGTCAGCCCAAGTACCATCATTATCATAAGAACACCGCACCAAAATCATCCTTAACTGATATCAAATACAGACCAGAATGCCATAAATATTTTACAAGTTTTCGGAGACAAGTGGAGTGAGCAATCCTAGAGTGCAGGGTGGGACATAGTTAAAGCGTTTAGGTCGAGAGGTTTTTGAGAGTTTTTAGCCTTTTATGGGGTTCGAAACCGTTTTGATGCGATGAGGGGACGAACATTTTGATAACCCTCAGATCTGGTGACGCGGAAAAGTGGAAAATTATATAAGCTTATATTTCATTCAATTGAATGTATATAATACGAAAGTCGACTTGAGCTATTTACTTCTAAATATATTATGAGGTATTTGAAATTGTTCAATTTGTTCGTTGTGGTACTATTTATTTAGTTATAAACATTTACGGTTTCCGAGGTTAGTTAGGTGCACAAAGCGTTGATGTTTGATGTGATTATAACAGGAGAATATTCTGAATTACTTTTGTTTCTATAAGCAACATTACTGATTTATATGTTAATTGTTAAAAGTAGTTTAGAAATCGAATATAATTTAAATAATGTGGCCAAATTTTTGTCAGTATACATGAATGAATGTTTGTTGATAATAGTTGTCAATTAAATGTATATCAAATTGTTTTTTTTTCCATAGTATGTGTAACTTTAAATCACATTTAACTTTGAGCCCTGAATACCAAATTACATAGGCACACACAACTATTTAATACAGAAATTTATAAATAATGTTTTTAGAAACCTTGTTTAAAACTTTCTAAATACCGCAGTCAATTTTCTTTGGTTATAAAATGAAAACGTATTTAAAGAGTAGCTGCTCTGATTGACTCGAATGCACATAAAACGATAATCAAATTAATGGGTACCAAAGTCTGCGGCTGAGCATAGCACTAGTAACCGTATAAAGGCGTCCAACCGTGAGAAAAGTGATTGGTATGCTATTCCTGACTTAATAGGATCCGTATGTTTAGATATTGCTGTACCATTACCCTGGATGCCAACGAGCCCTCGTCTGATTGTGGCAGGAAAAAGCTTTTATGATCCTCGCTGAATTATTTTCAAAATAGTTTAAATTAGTATATTTTTCAAATACTGAAACAATTGACTAGGGATTGCTGAAGTTCATTTAGAGATCGACTGGAAGAACGAGGTACTTAACATGTATTTTACTGTGCGTGTTTTTTTTACAAATTTATTGAGATTAAAAGAAAAAGTATTATATTTTGGCGCTCAACACACATTTACCACGATCCTCATCATTATGTGACATTATCTAGTTTCAACTTAAATAAGCGGAGAAAGTGATTTAGAAAGGGATCAACTGCGAAAATGAAATTTGTAAAAACTTTAAAGGTTAATCGAAATTAACGAACAAGGTCTCAAAAAAATGAGATTTTGATACCGTCACGTCACAGTGCTTTTATGAAAGCAGAAAACATTGGCCTTTTGATTCAGAGTACATTATGGTTTGTGGGCAGTAAAAATCAGTTCTAATTAGAAGATTGAGTACGGCCCTTCTTTTCGTAGTTAGTATTAAAAACTCACGCATGAAATTGTGGATACCATTGTTTAAACTCTTTTGTACTTATTGTTTCAATGACCCTTTGTACTCGCCGCGGTTCGGCGGGAAATGATATTATTCGCTATTTGAACATCACTCGCCGGCGATGTGTTTTGTTTTTTAAAATGGGGGTTGATGGAATACGTTCTGCGTTTTACTCCACTCTCTCTTTGCTCAGTGCCGTTGGGCGAAGTGGTTCACGATTCATCCAAAACCACTTGTATAATATAATAAATATCACTTATTTTTTGTTATTACTCTCTTTTCTACTCTATTTTTCTATTTTATTTCCACCATCTTTTCCCTTATCAACTTGGCCGATGAGTTTTAGCTCTGAAGCTTCGGCTACCCGTTTTTGGGATTTAAGGCTGTATGTACTCACTTTTCTAATATAAACTTGCTAGCCTTACGTTATGTCTTAAAAACCGACTTCATAGAAAAACAACCGAAAATAAACAATCTAGTACTAAAAAGTACGAAATAAGTTTTTTTAATTGAATATGAGTACTGTGATTGATACCTTAGCAATTTCTTTATTCCACACGCGTCAGTTCAACCTACCTAAATCTTAAAATTCTCTTAAATTAATTTGTGAGCCGGTGCCAGCCTCGATGATAATTGATAATAAGAAGTGTGTATTTCGCACTTTATATACATGTAAAATGTAGGGTACCTTGTAGTTGTAGGGTAAATTGATTTTTGTACGTATTATCATTTAAAACGTTAGGCGATAGATATATATTGTTTAGATTGTAATAATCAGAGATAGATAGCAGGGTGAATTTACTTTTGTTTGTCTGGCACCGACTCAAAAATTAATTTAAGAGAATTGTAATATTTAGGTAGGTTGAACTGACGCGTGTGGAATAAAGAAATTGCTAAGGTATCAATCACAGTACTCATATTCAATTAAAAAAACTTATTTCGTACTTTTTAGTACTAGATTGTTTATTTTCGGTTGTTTTTCTATGAAGTCGGTTTTCTTTTTGTTAAAAAATATTTTAATTTACGAGTTTTAGAGATGGGTAGACCTGGCAAAGATGTCTCTCGGATGAGGAAGCGACAGTTACTGTATTATTCTTCGTATTTCCGGTATTTCTATTATAGTACGATATTAAATAGGCTCAACCATATGTAACCTTACATTGTTCTTAAAATCCTTCGAAAGGCGATGGTCTTCAATTCTACATCTCAAGAAAGACTCAAACGCTCACGCCGAATATCCCTGAAGGGGTTAGCAGAGGTAGTAATACTTCTGAATATCACGTGACATTGTCACCTGTTCTTCAGAGTACCCACGATTTATTAGGCAGTGTTCTCACGTTATACAGGGCAGGCCTATCGGCGTTTTGAACAAATACACTGTCACATAATTGTGAGTTTCGACAGTCCCCTCGATTTCCTGGGATGCCATCATCAGATCCTGGTCTCATGGTACTTTCTCGGTAACAATAACATAACAAAAGAAATGTTTAGTGAACCTGTACTTCTCTTCATAAAAGCTACGAAGAGGAGTATAAATCTATATAGAATGTGGAAAGAACTGTTTAATAATACCTAGTGATTGAGGATCCACACCTTCTATCATCAGCTCAGCAGCATAACAATATGATTTTCAGAAGCAAATGCCAATATAAGTTCAGAAAATATGTAAAACGCGGTACATTTGCGTATAAAATTTGAGGGTTCCCCTCGATTTCTCCAGGATCCCATCATCAGACCCTGATATCCTCATCATGGTACCAATCCGGGAGTATCTTCTTTCGAATTAAAAAAATAATAATCAAAATCGGTTCATAAATGGCAAAGTAATCGGTGAACAAACATAAAAAAAAAAAAAAAACCGGTCGAATTGAGAACACTCCTTTTTTTGAAGTCGGTTAAAAAACATAATGAGCCGTTGTATTTTCTAAGAGTTTCACCATTGCACATTACAATTACAACAACTTTTGACTTTCTTGACTAAACCATCCGAAAGTCAATAGTTGCTTTAATTATAATGAGCCGGATTGGAAATATATCATAATACGTGACGACAAATGACTGATAAATATTTCGAGTGTGATAGATTCATCACATACCTACCTACTGACAAAGTATACATACAGGCATAGACTATCGATCGCCACTTCGTACGATCCTAGCAAACCTCTCTTGCTTCGTCTACATCCATCAATATTTTCATACATGCTCTTTTATTCTTCATACTTCGGACGCCTACCTTTTTGAGCACACTTTCAATTTGGTCCAAAGTATCCAAAACTACATTCAAGTATTTTTTTAATATAAAATATTTTTCTTTGAAATATTACTTTAATACATGCTGCAGACAACTTATGATTTTTGAAGATCCCCCTTTGATCCGTTTGAATATGATTTGAGATAAATTATTTTTATAGGCAAATATTTGCACTCGTTAGTTGAAGTATTTTTAAAGATAACTTTTCGCAGCTTGTATGCCTCGATTGTTTGGTAAATTCATATTTAAACAAGTTAGCTATAACGATAATCCTTATGTGCATTTGTTTTAATTACTTTCAAATAAGAGAAAAATGTATGCATCGATGGATATATTCAACCAGTTTTGATTCGATAACTGAATATCAAAAAATAGTTTTAGCTTGAATTGAGTACAGTAAGCATTGTAATGGCATGTGTTTAATAGTATATATTTAACATACATACATACATACATATACTCACGGCTGTAAATCCCTAAAAGTGGTAGCCAGAGTTAAGGAATAAGAAATTCCTCAGCCACTTTTGGAAAGTTGCGTGGGGAAAAGATGGTAAAGTAAAGGTTGTTGGTGATGGGTCTCCAACCGCATCGCCCAAAAATCCCTTTAAAGCCCCAATACCGTTAGTCGCCTCTTACGTACACCCACCGGAAGAAATGGGGTAGTGCTATTCTAAGCCGACACTACACAGCTATTATATATTTAAATTTATACATTATACCTTTTTTGAAGTTACTAAAAACCTTTCTAGCAAATTTTTATATTCAATCAGGTTTCAAAGTTTTTTTACCTTAACCAACCGGTGAAATGAGTATTTTGATACAGATGACCAAATGTCTTTGCATCACTCAACCCGCATTTTGTCGTACATTTTAACATCCTTTTATTCTGTGTGTTAATTTACAATAAAAAAATGCTAATTTGATTAGCACTAAGTAACTCAGTACACGTGTATGTCGATTGAGTATTAATGGTGTTCCGGTTAGAAGTCACGAGATAGCTTCCAGACCCTCGGGCCTGGGGGCTGCACGAAATTAATTTGTGTGAGCCACCAGCCTCCGGCCTGCACCCGGTTTGCGCCCGGATTTGTGTACACTGTACCTCACCGATGTAACTTATACTGATAAAATATTTGACGATGCGAAGAACAATAGCTATGATGAAATAAGTCGAAAGATAGGTATTTTGTTAAGGTTAAAAAAGCCAAGGCAAATAAGGAAAGTTCAATTATATTCTTATATAATATGTTTTTGTAAAAATACTTCACGCATTAAATGTTTGTGAGTAGTATAAATATCTTAAGCTGAGAATATATTATCCTTATGAATAGCTAAACATGACACAAAAAAGACCTTATGTGTTATCGAAGTATAATTCAGAGCGTGGAACTCTGATGAAGTAGCTTTAAAATATATAGCGATGTAAAAATAAAACATTCAAATTAAACACATCCAAACGTTGCTAATTTAAGTTTAATATTTTGATTATGGGTGAGAATCGTCTGTGTTTGTTACACTTGTTGTTAGTTATAATCACTAAAATAATAAAAATCTTTAAAATTATCGTTAAAGGTATTTGAAACATAGGTACCCAAGTATTTTTATTACCAGTATTGTATAGTTATTATATATATAGTAAACGACTTCTGTGGCTTAGTGGATGTGAACCCCGCTGAGAGCAATAGTTCTATATTGAATGGTTTATTTTCTTACTCTTGGATATTATTTAAAAAGGCTTTTAAATATGTACTATTGAATACATCGTTAAATCATACCACAAGTCATTATTTATTAATCTTTGTAATATGTCCATATAATCCAGTCCAATTATAAAAGATTTATTCAATAAAAAACAAAAGCACAAGCAAGATTACATTCTTAAACAGTAGTAAAGTTATCCAAAATTCTTATTCTCAGTAACATTATAGATTAGAATATCTATTATATGAAAATTATGTATATGATATTGAAGTTCTATAATAGAAGCAAGTAAATGTATAGGTATCTAGAGTATCCTGGTGCAAAGAGTAAGCAAACAAGCCAGTTTAGTTTGGCGGGCGTCCAATCAGGCGCGGGAACGTTATCCATAGACATTGCTGATATCTGGTGCATTACACGAGCCATTGTATTGTGGTCGCTATTAATAATGTATGGATCGTGGCTCTATCGATTGGGGTCAGGAATAACTCGGTGAGATTAGTAGTCTGGATGTGATTATGTTTATACGACTTTGTAAACCAACTACAGCTCGTACCTTATCCAGTTTAGTAGAAACTTTGTTCAACTGTGAAATGATGAAATAAGAGAAAATATTTAATGCTGGACTCAGCCATTCAGTAAAACAGATATTTTTGTATCCCATTAAAGTGATGGTATATAATTCTTTATATCAATATGTATATAAAATTACAACTGGATTCCTACAACAATGGTTAGAGTATGAGTGAAAAATAATTTGTCACTTTAGAGATAAAAGTGTCACTAAATATGGCGATATAGGAATTTAAGCTAGTGCTGGCTTTTCAACTAGAATGTAGCATACCTAATGAGATTTATAAAACACGTACAGTTTTTGTATTTCTAAACTTAAAGCTATTCTAATCGACATTTGCAAAAGTTACGCATACTGAAAAATAAGTTGCAACCTTTTGTATTCGCATCACAAAAAGACGATAAATCGCTTCCCTCAACAACAAGAGTGAAATCGGATGCCTTCTTTTAAGACACTTGCGAAGCTTTTAAGAGTGGGCGTATGAGTGGATAGCGGTGTTGCGATAGGCTTCAATGCTCACCCTGATGGCCGGGACAGCAAAAAATATGAGCAGCATCCCTCCCTCCGCACCCTTCCGCCGTCGAGCGTCACTCTGCGCCATCTTGAAAAACTTTGTCACTTGTAACCGCTGAATCGATCTCTATCTACGAATGGGTACGGCGTACTCGTAGCAACCTAGACATGCGCTACGCCATTTGTAGACACCTTTATTTATCACTGAGGCATTTAAAACATTTTATTAAATTGTTTCTTTCATAACATTATTCCATTGTTTCTGTTATTTTACTATATTTTTATTCGACACAGAAGCTTTGTATGTATGTAATTTTCTAAACAATTGGAATCACGTTTATGTTACACTGAACAAAGCTAAAATATTCAAGTATGTATACAATCAACTTTATAAACACAACGGTACAGCCAATATCCTAGAATTCTATTTCTAATTTATTAGGATTAGAACAAAGGAAATCGTTTCATAATAAGTCTGGATAGATGTTATGTAATGTCTATTCACATACTGAACTTGATCTTTAGGTCTGGCAACTCAAGGTCTCACATGGAAGTGAATAGCGGACGTTGATAAAAGAATTGGTATGTACTTGACTATTAAAAATGGAGTCTTTGTTGAGACCCCTTTTAAAGAATACGACTTTTATTGTCATTGAAATGATAATCAGAAAAGGATTTGTGTAGAATTATTCACATGACTACTTTGACAAAACAGATACGCCCTGTGGCTATTTCAACGCTCATTTAAAACTGAGTTTTACCCTCATTGATATAAAGGAGAAGGTACCAAGCCATACTTCACGTGATATAAAAGAATTGAATACAAATAGAGAACACCTAAGGGCCTCCACAGGTGTCTTTAGAAAATGTGTCCATAATTTATTTGGAAGTCAATGAGATCCAATCATATAGATGAATGTTTAGTTTAGATAAAAAACGTTAATATTTTATTTTCCTAATAACTAAGGCATACATACATACACACACCCCACAAACGAAAATGAAGTGAAAACATTTATTGGAAATCTGCATTCAGATAGTGCACCTGGACTTGACCGTATCACCAACAATTTGCTGAAAGCACTCAAACACCAGATAGCGCCCCCTTTAGTACATGTTTTTAACCTCAGTCTATCCAGTGGTGAATTCCCAGAGGCTTGGAAAACTGGAATTGTAGTACCAGTGCATAAAAAAGGCCCGAAAAACGTGCCGTCTAATTACCGTCCTATAACTCTTTTGTCATCTATTTCCAAAATTCTAGAAAAAATTGTTAATAAACAGGTCATGGATTTTTTGGAAAAGAATAATTTATTGTTTGCTAGGCAGTACGGTTTTAGACGTGGCAAGTCCACAGAAGACGCTGTAAAGGACATAACTGATCACATATCTTCTCTCCTTGACAATGGTAAAGCCTGTGCAGGTGTATTTTTGGACCAGGCAAAGGCTTTTGAAACTGTATCAAAACCCATAGCATTAAAAAAGCTAGAAGCCATTGGAGTTCGTGGTATTGCCCTTTCCTGGTTTGAAAGCTACCTCACAAACAGGACTCAGTGCTTACGAGTTGGCCAATCAATCAGTGATCCTTCACCAGTCAAGTTTGGAGTACCCCAGGGAAGTATCCTGGGTCCTGTATTATTTTTAATATACCTCAACGATATCTCCACTATTCCATTGGGGGACGCAAAGTTGTTTTGTTATGCAGACGACACTGCTGTCGTCTTCAACGGCTCATCATGGGATGAGGTGTTCGTTCGTGTCGAATCAGGTATGTCCGCTATTGCAACCTATCTTTCTAAAAACCTTCTTACCTTGAATACCGACAAAACACATCTTTTATGTTTCCACAAGACTCGAGCATCTCAACCTCCTGTCAATGTCCTTAAAATATATAATTGCCGCTCGTCTCTATGGCCCTCAACCGAACCAGTATTAACCGATGGTGCGGTCTGCCATTGCCCTATTCTTACAAGAGCGTCCACCATCAAATATTTGGGTGTCACCTTGGATGAAAACCTTTCTTTTAAACACCACATCCATCTTATATCAAATAGAGTAAGGAAAGTTATAAACATTATGAGGTTGCTTCGTAACAGTGCAGATTTAGAACTCCTTAAACAAATTTACACAGCCATATGCCAATCAGTCATAGCCTACTGTTTGCCAATTTGGGGAGGTGCAGCCAAAACCTCAATGATAGAAGTTGAAAGGGCTCAGCGGTCTGTCTTAAAGGTAATGCTGAGAAAAAACTTTAGGTTTTCGACTGAAAAGCTGTATGAGGAATGTAGACTTCTAAGTGTAAGGAAAATGTTTGTTTTAAGTTCCATTATTCAAGCGCACAAAAAATATTTATGTGGTTTCTTTAAGTGTGGTAGATCTAAAAGGTCTCCTACTGTGCTGACAAAAGCCTGTAAAACAACTTTTGCTAAAAGATTTTCCCCTTTCCTCCAGCCACATTTGTATAATAAACTGCTCAAGCTGTGCGATGTTCGAGAGTATAATAATAGAGAACTAAAAGTATATGCAAGAAACTGGATTCTCCATCTATCGTATGAGGCCACAGAACAATTGGTAAACGTAATTGACTAAAGTATTCCTACCTAATCTCTCACGTACACTACTAACACATAATCATACACACAAACATACACACACACAAACACACACACACACACACACACACAAACTTACTTCAAATTAAGATTTTCACGGTCTACATAATTATTAATTACCTCATCCAATGTAATGTAAGATTCGCCTATATGTCTAATTGGTATTGATTAATTGTTATTCCGGAAATCATTTTTGTTATTATTATTAATTATAATTGTTATTATTATTAATTATTCCAAATGTTTGTATTAATTCAATATGTTTTCTCTGTTAATTTCATTTTGTAATGCTAATTGTGATTGTTAATATAATATCTTATTTCTTATATATATAATTTGTTTATTTTAAGTCATGTGTATTTTTGCAAATGCATTATGTTTAATTTGTATGGGTACCCACGATACAGGCTTGCCTAGTGTGGGGCCACAGGATAATATGTTCTACATTGATTTATAGTTTGTCAATTGTCTGTATAAATTAATATTGTATTTGTAGAATTCGATGTAAATTATGAATGCCAATAAATACTATTTGATTTGATTTGATTTGATTTGATATATTCATGCCATTGGGGTAAATGCAGTAGATATGAGGTCCCACAGAAATGTTTGTGATGTTAGATTCTGCGACCGAATGAGAAATAGCGTGATTCGTGAAAGGTGCGATGTGAAAGATGATATTGTAAAAAAGATAGAAAAAGGATGTTAAGATGGTTTGGGTGCATAGAAAAGATCGATGATGGTAATTTGGTAAAAGATATTTACAGAGCTAATGTGGATGGTATACATTATAGTACGACCTCGGAGGACACATTTGGACCAAATAGTTTGGACCAAGTGTGCTCAAAAAGGCAGGCGTCTAAAGTATGAAAAATAAAGAGCATGTACGGGAAATTTGATGGATAATTTTAAATTTAATATGTTCAAATCCTAGATTCAATTTAAAGTGGCAATATATTTGACTGGTCAAGACTGAGACTATACACATACTACTCTCGGCCATAAATGCCAAAAAGGGGTAGCCAGAACTTCAGATCTAGAAACCCCTTTGGAAGAGATGCAAGTTGATAGGGGACAAGATGGTAGAAATGAAATATTGTTGGTGATGGGTCTTCAACCGCATCGCCCAAAAACCATTTTAAAAAGCCTCGTACCCTTAGTCGCCTCATACGACACCCTTGGGTATAAAGAGGTAGTGGCATTCTAATCCGGCACTACATGGCATACATAGAGTATATTTCCTAAAATTCATATTTAATTTATAACAAGCAAAACGACTACAACCTTGCTAAGAAGTTTAAATATCTCATAATTTTAATTTGATCTAATTTGATATTAGAAGTATTTATGTTTTGTTAAATAGCAGCACATGCAAGTGACAAACACACAGATAAAACCACCCTTGTATATAATATAAGTCTGCGCTCAATAAGATATCTTACGAACAAATGATTTTAGCTAGATAAGGGCATTCATTTTTATGTATATGTGTCGTGGCCATATCGTAGATTTGAACACATCGTGAAATGATCGATCAATTCATGAAATAGTCGTATTTCATGAAATGTTCAACTGTTTATTGGCCACATCGTGATGTGGTTTGGGCAGATCAATGATAAGAAATCGTTTCTCGATATGGCCAACTAAACGCACGGCCTCTTCATGAAATGGTTAAGATTATTTGGTCATATCGTAAAGTAGTCACATTAATTACCGGTAGAGGCGCTGAAAACGCTTTGTTTATGTGTGAAGATGGCGGCGATTGTCAAAAATGTTATTTCTCGCAGTAAAAAAGTTAATTATTCGCTATTAAGCGAAGAAGAAAGTGATTGCAAAAGAGTTTTCGACGAAAAGGTTCTCGAGTACTTTGCAAATTACGAAAAAACTGAGAAATATGTTAAAAAACCGTTGAGTTTGGATCGCATTTCACAGATCGCCCTATTCTACGATCTGGCCAAGCGTGGATGATTAAATCGTGAAACGTTCACGATTTTATGATCTGGTCAAATTAAGTTGGCCACATCATGAAATGTGATTATTTCATGAAATGATCGATCATTTCATGAAATAGTCAAATCTACGATATGGCCACGACATATGCACAGCTAGTAAATAAGCTGTCAGTTTTCTTGGCAATGGATATGAAGACATACGATGAGAGCTCAAAATGAATATAAATTCCAAATAATTCTCAACCTCTACGGAGTGACGTCACTCATGTGGTTGGTTTTTAATTGAGATTGTTAATAATATAGTGCTTAAACCCTTTTGGCTTAGTTTAGTTGTATCTTTCCATACAAATTTGAGATTGAGTTGTTTTTTTTCCGTGGGAATTAAAATAAAATCCGACAAAAACGTGAGGAATAAAAACTGAATTCAATTTAATGAAATCACAGGATGTTTAGCCAAATAAGTCTTTCCTGAGATTTAACAAAGAATATATTTTGGTCAAGCTGTCTTTGTTTTTCTCACAGATCTTAAAATGGCACTAAATCCTGAATGATACATTTTCCTACATAAATTTTGTCTCAACATATTTGCAATAAAACTTCCCGTCCACATTTGGCATTTGAGTATTGATATCCATTTTTGGAAACATCACTAAAGGGTGAAGTTTAATGTGACAAAAAATAAACCCTTTTTATACTTTGTAAAAGACAGCTAGAGATAAGAAGGGCAGAAATGATGGTTCTAATAAAGTCATTGTCATTGACAAAGGGTTAAAAAGTTTGAAATTAGTGTTACATTCAAATCATACCTGTGGTTTAGTGCTGATGAACCGTGCGAAATTCCTAAAAAAGAAGATCTTCAACATAATTTTTATTTTAGAAAAGGGTTGAATTTTTTTATGGCATATCTCGTTGAATGATGATCTATGTAATTTTATATTTTCGCCTCAAACAATGCATTTTATTTTTCAAACATATACAATAAATTGTGAATAATACTTTCTATTATCCAAATTTCCTACTGAAACCATTTACATTATTTTACTTAATAGTATTGCTGATTTTTAAATTCTGTAGATATTTCTACAAACCTACCTTAATTACTTGTGTTTTTCATAACGTTGAAATAAATAACTATAGATTTAAACCGATTCTGCATATTCACATCAAATAGAACAAAACAACTACTTCAATTAATAAGTGGTCTGTGCAAACATGATTTTATCACAGCATCTTTTGTTCTCGCTACAACTCACCAACTTTATAATAACTTTCCAATTAATCACTAAATGGCGAGATTTTTTCTCTCGTTCATACAAAGCTTATTAGAAAAAGACGCCAACATATTTTGGGTAGTAATTCGAATGGGGTTTGGTTGCAGAGTCGCAGCTTTTTAATAGTTGGGGCTAAAGCAATGATATTGTTCCAGTGAACTAAACGTTTACAGACTCAATGCGATGTGAAATGTTCCGAACCTATTATAATTTTGAGGGCTTCATTGAGAGAATCTCGTTGGTCTATTGTTTACTAAATGCTGTGTTTTATATTTTATATTATTCGGTAGCACATTGACAATAACTAAACAACGATTTATTTACGCATATTGGAATTCTATCAATTGCAGTTTTGGGGAATTGAAGTAAAGTTATTTGATATGGCTGTTTTCGAAAATCATACTGCAGAAAGACTTGTTTGATTAAAAAAGAATAAATTTTTAATTTATACGTTTTTAAAACCAGTAGGTACTGAGTTCATATTATCGACTCAATTTTATTTAATTAGGAAAACTATTTGTGAACTGTTAATTCAAATTGTTTAAATTTGATCCTAGGCAATAATCCTACTGATTAATACACATGCGGTTTTAGGCGCGAATATGAAAATTTAACTTACTAATTATATTTTCTATATATTTGTTATTTAAACATGACAGTGGAAATATCGCAGAAACATAGAAACCTGAGTTGAGGAGAAAAACAACTACAACCTACCAACCAACCAACTACCACTAAACCAATCGTATCAACTAAACGTATCCAAGTAAGTTTAAAAAATATATATATTTAAACTAAAACAATTCCTAATATTAAAAATAAAGGTGGCAATACCATATCATTAATTTTGCGTTATATTCGGTGAGTATAAAATAATTTTCAACATCCCTTTTTTCTTTCGAAGGGTAGGGGCTTAAAAGAATAGATATGGTCGGGAGGTCTTGGATCTATAGACTTCTTTTCATGGCCAAGAATCAACGGACCCCTAACGGATATTTGGACAGCAACCCGGGTGCACTCGAGTGGCCCCTAACCAATTGTAATTACGGTATATATTGAGAAATATAAACTAATGGAAACAATAGTTTTTTGTTTAGTCGTAACTCTTGAGATGTTTTTCAATGATAAACTTAAATAATGATTATTATTTATGAGATTTTTTTTCCCTACTTTTGACATGTAAAATTAATTGTTACGATTTTTGTTTAGGACATCCCTGTTACAAAACTAGTGTTATTAAAATTCCAATATGTATATTGTTTTTTAACTAAATTATAACTGAGGTGGAACTGTTGACCTATTACTAAAATTTGACCAATTATTGAAAGATCTTTCATCATGTTATTTTTTAAATTATTATAAAAATATACGTTTGTGACATTATAAATTTTAAATTCCTTCCATGGATAAACGGAAAATTATGGCCAAATCACCTTATTCTTAGTAGGATTGAGCCCCTCGATAGTGACATATTTGGGCTGTGAGGAAACTAAAACTATATTCACAATGAAAGGAATGAATATTTTATAATAATATTAATATCTTGCCTACCCCAATGGGAACTAACGGCGTGAGTATGTATGTATCCTTTGTAAGCCATTATTTCTTCTATCTAATTGTCTTTTGATTGGATATTGGAACATTATTTCCAAAGTAAACTGTAAATGCATGTCATGAAGGTTAATAACAATTGTAAAACCATATTTACACATGGTTAAAATATCAAAACAAGGTGCTTCATGCTAAAGAGGGGCTTATTTAAAATGGCAATTTTTCACTCATCCTACGCAGTGCTGCACCGACTGCTGTCATTATGTATCGTGGAAATGATTTAAAGCCTGTCCTCTCCATATTTGATTAAAGACATACAGACATAAAGTTTATGTTATATATCCTCAATAATACCAAAAGGTACTCTCATTTTTGACAAAACGCGTGACATTATTAATGTATTATTACTTGTGCAAGTATTCAGAACAAGAACAAACTTTTTGCCTCGACAGCGAATCCATGCAAAATCGACAAGTCTTTATTCAAAGAAGCCAATGGCAATATTTAAAAATAAAAAATAAAATACTTTATTTCAAAATGTACCAATATTCCACATAATGCCACTTCGGGAATACCGTCAAATTTCCATCAAGAAGTAAATTAGGAGTGAGCCGTCAAAACTTCAAAAACAGTTATCAAAAGCCACGCTTTAGAGGGATGTCGCCCTCAAACACCTCTTATTATTTATCACATTGTGTCCTAAATTAACGGAGCACCCTCGTCAAACATTTTTATTTTATAAAGTAACCTTTGCTGTTGTGTTGGCAGCTTAATCATATCTTCTAATGAATCAACAACTCTTCTTTTGAAATGAGTTTATGTTTTAAAAATGTTTTGTAACATCAAATGATTTTTTATTTATTTTACACACTGTTTTTATTTTATTTTGAACACTATTTTAAAAGAAATAGTGTTCAAAATTGTTGCTACTTTAAGTGCCAAGAAATTAGTACATAAATAGGCAGAATGCGAAGAAAGATGTCCCCAGGAATAAAAGGAACTAAAAATCAGATTGTAAAATATTTTGCAAAGCAAGTGGAGCATTTACAGCGATATGGCTTAACTAACTGGGATATAAAGTATATACACATACGAAGTAGTATAGGTCAGCTGGTGAGAAAATACTATTGAATAAATGAAAATAAGTACATTCGTTGCAAGTGAACTCCATAAGATCCTCCAAAAGAATCCTGAATCCAAAAGATCACTGAAGTAGTAAATCAAACAGAGGATGATGCAGAATTTTTAATTGAAGGCAGTAAATTTTGGTGACATCGGCATTTGTGGCGCGCGGGGGTTGCGGGGCGCAGGGGTGTCACGTGAGGGGAAGTCGCCAATATTTTATACCGGAGGCAATCATTTGATCGGTAGATTCAATGCAGGAAAATATTGTCAACTGATTTTCACCTTTCACAAACCGTGTTATGGTTCATAATAAGCCCAGCAAATTTTTGTCGTTCATCTTAATGATTTATCAATGCAGATTTTGAAAAATAATTTAATCTTTGAAGATGCAAATGTTGTTATTTTTTGCAACCCAACATGAAATCTAATTTAAAATAATTCATGTGAAAATATATTTTATTGCAAGGGTGCAAAATTAGTCGACTAATGATTTTCAATTAATTGGTAAAATAATTATTATATAAGGATAACAATAACAACTTATAGCAATATTGCTCCAAAAATCCTTTATTTTGCCATTACTTCCCCTTTCAACTGCCAAAAGTGGCTATAAAATATTTGAAATAACTTTAAATGTAAGTGGTACAAGATATGTTCAGCGAAATGCTAAACCCTATACAAGATCCAAGATATAGAGTGAACCAATTAGAGTGGACCACTGGCCAGTGTGTTACGGTGACACGCAGCAGACACACACGGCGACGATCCGGTTTATTCCGGATGCAGCCGGATCCCATCAAAAGCTCTCAGAAGCCTCCTGCTGACTGATTTAATTCTCGCCCCAGCGAAACCCTTTGACGCTTTCAGCGGTGACAAATCGCTGTTGGGCGCCAAACTTCGTTGACGGCTCTATTATCATACAAACGTTTTTATAGCAATATTGCTTTGCTATATTGAATCTTACAGCTATTTATTTAAGGAGGTTTTCAGTAAGCCATATTCTTGATATGCGTTCGAATGTTTGATGAAAAGTATTGATTTGGATCAGTAGCATTGAAGAGCTATTTTCTTGTTGGCGACAGAGTTGGTATCTCAACTTGTTTCAAATATGGCACATAGAGAATCTTACTGATATTTGCACTAAATTTCAAACAAGACAATATTCTTCTCACTTGTAGATTCAATCTTAATAAACTAATAATTAAAGCTCTAGAAGTTAAAAATGTGACGTGATATTCAGAAGTATTAGTGCATTTCTTACCCGTTACGGGGCGTACGGTAGCGTGCACATAATGTCTGAGTTTGAGACATTTGCAAAACATAGTCTAGAAAAACCTGTCAAATTTATAAACAAACATGTATACGTATTTCTACTACGCCAGTCTGCAGCAGTTTATATGGTATCAGGGAAGATGGTTACTACCCACTTCCCAATAAAAATAGCGCGAGATAAAAGATGAGTGAGGTGTTGTTAGGATGGTGTTGTACGGATGTTCCGAGCTGACTTACTATCAATTCTCTGAAATGACAACGCACCGGAATTGCTGATAAATGTATTAGTTATGTAACAATTTGAAATAGTACATGTGTTTTTTATTACGTAGTGCGAGTAATATTGTTTTTTTGATGGTGTAAGTGTCATAACGGTCATTTAGTTTGCGTTATAGGTGTTGAACTTTAGTTATTATGCTACCAATGCTGCTACTGTCTTATGTTTAACAATTTTAAATAATACAAAAATACGATGCTCAATAAGAACGAAGTTACAAAAAATCAATAAGTTAAGATTTCCCCCTAATTGTAATCTTAAAACGATAACAAGCCAGAATTCGCTGTCCCTTTTCGCGAGCGAGCATTGACTTCAACAAAAGCGTCAAGAAAATTATATACTACGGCCAGCAATTACTGCTTGTAACAACAGATATATTTGTATGACAATGTCACCCAGTTTTTTTGTAGAAATATGATACAGTTTCATTTTACCGGTCGCTGGGACTGATGTCCTGGGGTCCAACATTAAGTCAAAATCGGTGGGCAAAGCAATAGAATAAAAAACTCTTTATTGTACATCAAATTTTATATAACTTACAGCGATCTTTTCCAGACAGCCATTAGATAGTATTTTCAGTGATAGTAGTGAATATATATAAAAAAAGATAAACACAACTTAAAAAAAAAAAAATATTTAAATAGCATATTACATAGCGGGAATCCCGCCTGAGTCGAAATTTTCCTTTCCTTTATTTATTAGTAATAATCCCCACATGAGGTTTTCATGAACAAAAACATTCAAATTATGTGATAGAGTTAGGCGTTCTCAACATTTGCATTCTATCTGAAAAGGTAGACAAATGGCCTTCCGAATTTGTAAAAAATTCGGAGGTAGGGAACGCAAACACTACTTAAACGTGTAAAAGAAATAAAGGATAGAAGAATTTCGCGCTGGCAGCCATTGACACGGTAGCTCAATTGGCAGAGCGACGGGGGCGTATACCCGAGGTCGCGGGTTCGATTCCCGCCTGTGTAGAAAATTTTCTTTCCTTTATTTATTCTTTATTTATTAGGAATAACTTTGAGGTCTCTCTCCAAACACGAGTAAGACGAAGAGCGTATTACTCGTTAATTTACATTTTCACTGAATATTTTTGTACTATCATGAACCACAAATCGATTCTTTGCTCAAAATGTAAAAAAGAACATTAAGTTCAAATATTGACTGCGTACAGAGTGAAATTAAATTAGAATGTTAGCCGGCAGTGGTAGCATCGCAAACAGCCCCTGGCGATGAAGCCAACTTACAATAAAGAAACATACGTCAGTGTGGGAGCGAGGGAAGAGGGTGGCTCACTTTAGGGATATACACAGCGACCGGATCAACTTATTTGTGGTTAAATACTGTGTTTGTAGTTAACAGGATATCTTCACGCTATTTTCCAACGGTATCTGGCAGAGGTACACGGTTTTTTCTTAACATCGTGTATCATATTATCATTTTTACAACTAATGGTTTTACGTCGTTTTTAAAAAACAGGTGTTTAAAATAATGATGGTAAAATTACATGTGTATGTCTGAGTGTATATGTGTATGTCAAAATATGGGTACTGCAAACACCAAAAGGCAAAAAAAGCACCGTCATCACAGTCGTCGTACGTCTTTGTCTACAAATTTGATAAATTCGCACTAAAAATATATTCAACTACTTCATAAAAACATCAAGAGAAATTCAGAAAATATCTCATTTAATAATTATCGCGTTGATATTGTTAAATTATTGGATAATAGTTCTATCGTAAGTGTATCAGCCCTCGCCACGTCTTGCAACCATTGGGGTCGTGATTGATGAGATTGTTCTGAGCGCCTCCTCAATTACTACGCGATTACTACAATTCACTTCATCTTTGAGCACCCGCGTTTAAAGATCTGTTTCGCAAAACATTGCAGAAAAAAGATTGGTTATATTATAATTTAGTGTGTCGGAACGGTTGTCTTTTTGATCTCACTCAGAAATGATTGGTGAGGGTCAAGTATTTAAGGTTGGTTAAGTTATAGTTGTGTTTTAAGAAATGGTAGTCTAACTGTGATATAAATGAGCATTTTTAGGGTATGACAAAGACCAGATGTAACTCACAACATACAGATGCATACAGTATATCGATTATGTTTATGTGTTATAATACAACATATACCAATACCATATATTGACAATACATATATAGTATAATCGAACTTTTTCAAACACTTTGGCGAAGTTATAAATAAATCGAGATTTTATTATTGGTAAACCGTACCTAACTATTTCAATGGTACAGTATTGTAGTTTCTGAACAAGTATCAAATAAAATAACACTTTGAAGTTTTAGTCAATTTTATATTATCATTAAAATAAATATCTCAAAAACAGTAGTTATAAGAAAAAAACAAAGTATTTCTCTATGCGTAGCGGAACAACAATATGTCTTAGAAAGTATTCGGTACGACAGGGGCTAGCAATTTCAATTTAAAGCTGAGAAAAGTGTGAAAGGCTCTGGCGATAGGTGTAATAACACCTCCCGGGGCGACTCCACCGAATTTATGGAGGCAATAAAAGTGCTCCTGACTTAGGAAACGCTCGCTTCTACTTAGCGATGGTCATCTTAGAACATGCGGGAATAGGTGGGATTAGTGAGAATAGAATTCAAAGTTACTTTTAATAAAATACTGATTGTTTCGAGTATATATGTAAGTACTACTATAAAATACATTACTATACTACTATAACATTATTTCAATGTTGTTCACATCGTCATCACGTTGTCAAAATAGTGACATTATCTATGGATTAAGTAATTGGCACTATTAATTACAGGGGGTAAGGCGTGGATTTAAATTATCCGTAAACATGATAATAGGATATTACCCGAAAATGTATGTTGATTTAATTTTATCACGTTTAATTTATTTCTTTAATTTAAGTCTAGATAACTAAATATTCATCACATGACTCGTAGTATAAGCATTATTTTAAATCATTTTGCGGATATTATCCATATTCAAATAATTCAAATAGTAGGAGGTATACTGCTATAATAAGTAATTCAAAAACAACCTGCACCAGAGGCCCAGCCCAATGATTCAATGAAAAGAATTAATTCCCTTATTCTATTTCTGTTTATTGTTATAAATTGTTATGAACTTTATCATAATCGTTTGAAAAATTCATGTCCAGTGCTATAGAATACATTGTAACGTATTGAAAAGATAGGCAGCAACTCAGAATGGCACAGTAAAAGTGAACACAAGATTGCAATCATTGGAAGTAGATTCAATTTAGTTTCCATTGTGGAATGGGTCTACAGAGGGACATTTTAAAGTTTTGCGCCAAGTATCCTTTCAAGTGGAATGGACAGTAGTTTATCACAGCGATAAAAGTTAGAGCGGGGGGCGGGCGGGCGGCGGGCGAACTTTCCTAGCTTTAATGGGCCCGGGAAATAATATCAAAGATTACATCATTTACTGGATATGTGCACAACTATTTTTTTATAATTGCTACTTTATTTGTTTTTAATTGTTGTTTTTTTTTATTGATGATAAAAAAATAAATCCTATTATTTATTATAAATTATAATATATATATCGATAGACAATTTAATTATTTGTGAAGAAAATACAGTTATTGATGGCTTAACGGTCTATATACGGTTATTTTTAATTTCACAAAATGAGGTTTTGTAAGATGATCAACAAAATATTTACATCATATCTCATTTATTAGGAAATGTTTTCTATATTTGAAGTACAAAAACGTAGTCCCTATATCTAAACAAATCATTAAACTACAATATTTTATGAGTAGTTGAATATAATGGAATAGTCTCCATTTTTGCAAATAATTTTGCTATCCGAAATATGCTCTTATTCCCCTATTTTAAAGTTCAATTTTGTGAGTTACCAAACATTGCTCTAATTTAGTATTCGATGCGAATACAAAACCTTCGGAAGGCAGTATTGGCAGTTCGCAACGAAGAATGGCGAAGAATACCATAGTGAAACCATATTGTGGAGGAGGTCTCTACTTGCTAAAACCGCTGCGTGACAAGAATAACAATAACCTATTTTCTTGTGAATCTTTACTTACGTACTACCGATTCTTAACAAATCTATTACTTTCAACGACAGAACACAAAATATTCTTGCCAAACAGGCAGCGAAAAAATTTGCAGTTATTATTATATAAAACTTGACTGTGTTTTCAAGTAGCTTTTTTATGGCTTACAAGGTTGAGCACTAGCTGATAATATAAACTATTATTTATACTAAAAGGCATAATTTAGAGTCAAGCCTACATCATATTCTATGTCTTTTCTAAATAGTTTTGATATTATTGATAACAGTGAGAGCAAATATGGTGAAAAAACTCATATAAATGAGTTACACTTAGTCATCTGAGAGTGAGCTCGCATCTCATGAATATCCATGAAAAAAAAATATACTTAGAAAATTAAAGATGATAAAATGACAAATCGCAACAATGCGATGATCATGAAATTTAATAGGTACTTTTGCCATCCCTTCGGGGATTAACGACGTAAGCGATATATCCATATCCAAGTTCTCTAATTTGAACATAAAATGAACCGAACATTAAAAACCTAATCTCAAACCCTCCATCATTTTATTAACGTCAAAAAATTTGACTATCTTTAGTTTTTCATTTAAATTGATATACAGTTTTGAAACGCCACGTAAGAAATATGCCTATCGTAATAAAGAAATAACTCTCTTAGGACGCTTGAAAACCTGCTGCTTATAAGTCATGTTATGAAATGTCATTACCTTCTTTTTCACCATATAAATGGTGCATAACTTTGTTGTATTACAAGTCTTTAATAACCATCAGTTTCAGATTCACCTGCGTAAACACGGCTGAAACTGGCATTGTATTACGATTCATGAAACACCTGCCTCCACTCGTTGATATTGCTCAAAGATAGTTAAATGGTTGGTTATATTCCGTCCTTGTCCAGAATTTAGAAAGATTTCCCACCCTGTTGAAATACATAGCGATTTGGTATAACATTACATTAATCATTAAATTATTTAATAATTCATACAGGAACAGTTTTTTACAGTTATTTTCATATGAAGATTTATAATATGCAATAAACACGCGCTTCCATAGTAATTTATTTCAGCGGAGTCGTTGTCACCCGCCCGCGCGACTTCACTTATTCGAACCATATCTCATTTTCTGTACTTATCCTGACCCGGGGAATGTTTTACTTTTATTTGAACACAGGTTTAGCGGAAATATTATAAACCTTTTAGTTTCATAAATTTCACTTTTCTTTTTATCAATATGTTTACCGTTCAGGGCAAACAAATTCGTATGATTGTCATGTTAGCAGAGAGCATAAACCCTTGAGAACAGGGTTATTAGTAATTCTATTTTAATATTTAACACGTATTAAATAGTTATATTATATCTAATTAAAATAACGAATGAAGTGGTAAAACGAGTTACAGTTAGTAGGTTTAATCTCAAGTGAATATAGTTTGTTGTTCATCGTCAAAGTGTATGTTCCAGGTATTGGTGAGTCGATGAAACACCAACAATGCAAAATCGATTACAAACTCTGTCGAATTATCTAGAAATCAATTCTAAGTACGTGTCTGTTTCAAATTGATTAGATTTCTCGCATTCGCATTAACTATTCTATCATTTCAAATCTCAAATTGGAACCACTATTTAATTCTCAGTACATTGTGTACAAAACAGTATAGGATACAAAAACAGATATAAATGACATTTTTATGTTAAATTTTTCTAAAATGTTGTTGGAAAAGCGTATAGAGTATAGCGTAGCGAAGCTTTAGCATCAATATTTCCCTCGCTTTTTTTGTAAAAAAAGGATTATTAACTTATTATTCAAAGTATGAGATCCCTTTCTTCACCTCTTCTAACATCTACACACTCTGAACAGTAAGAAATGGATAGTAAAGAGTCCTATCTTATGTTGTAAAAAGTTTTTTAAATAGCATAACTTTTGCAATAATAATTTTTGAAGTTGTAATGTAATAACCAAATTTTTATTGAGTGAGTGGTAATGAAAAGTAATTCAAAGATTCATGCAGAACAAGTATTTTTTTAGAATACCTTCTGGAAGTAGTGATGAGGTTCGACTTTTATTTTCTTGGCATAAATAAGATAAACCTACTGTGTTAAATCTGACAGAATTCTGCGGGTGTGTGTTATAAATAATTGTAATAATTTATCTTATTTCTAAAAAAGGATTGATGTAAAATATTATGGTAAAAGTACAAACAATACAAAGACTGAATAGCTAAAATAACTTAAAACTTTGTTGATGTCGTGAAATAAATCTAATAAGAATAATTAGGACATGACGAACTAAATTGAGTACGTCGTAAATAGCGTCTTTCAGAGTACTGAAACTTGATTAAATCAATATAGAAGCACATAGAGAGAGAGCTTATTTACCGCATGCAGCGGGCACCTGCGGGCATCTCTTGGCAGACAAAGACGCAGATAATGTGGCTCATCCCATTGGTGATCCGCGGGGCGCCCCGCCCACCGCCCGCGCGACCAATGGCGGCGCGCGCCAACATCTTGCCCGTTATCTAGTTATCTCACATCTCTTGGCACATTTCATGTTCTATTTTCAGAACCGAATCCGGAGCGCGACGCCATTAACTTCCCTGACACTGAAACTTCATTGGAAATATAGATGACGATCCTTTGTTTCTTTATCATGTTTATAAAATGAGCGAGGAATGCTTGCGTTTGCCTTTTCAATAAGCTCGTGTCGTAAATAACGATATTGTTTAGAAACGGGAGCAAAACCGTCTCCATCATTCTCGTGCAATTGAATTTGACCCGATAATATTCAGATTGTGTCGGATTCAAATTGTTTTCTTAATCGGCGCCTTGTCCAACTCTTTTCCAGCCTAACGTGAGCTGTGTGCATTGTTTTTTTACTAAAAATATTAAATCACTCTCGGGACGATACAGGCCAACGTTGACTGGTTCGTTCCTTATAGTGATTTGTTGTACATAAACTTCTGTTGATAGTTGAAGGGCTATTGTTTATATGTCGTATCGACTGTAAAATATAGTACCTACAATTGTGTTCAACAATGATTGAATAGGACTAGTTTCTAATAAGAATGTATGAAATAATTTATTACGAAACGATCTATTCTATAAAACACGAGTATGGTATAAGGATTACTCATGTTGAGTTTCTGAAAATTCTGTTATGACACATTTGTTAAATTCCAATTGAAAGTCAAAACTTTTAGAACAATTTCTTTAACTTTATAAACCTAAGTAATTTAGCCTATTACTATTCGAGTGCATGAAATATAGGAGAGAAAATATGTTTTCAAGTTGTGATAGTGGCGTGTGAGAGAGAGGGGTGTGATGAAGACACGGGGGGCGTGGTGCGGGGTGCGGGGCGCTCGGGGTATGTGGATCAGGATTCTAGGGATGAGCTCTCGCTTCCACTCACTACTTTGGCACCGCGCGCCGCGGCAGCCGCCAACTGTGCGAACGTGTCTACTCATTGCGAAGTCGACTAGGTACAACACTAGTTTACTATCGAACATTTCAGTGAACCACTGAAATATAAGGACGATCTTTCTTTAAGCTTCATGTTTGTATCAGTGATTTTAAAAGGATTTTTTTTGGGACTTATGAGGTGTTGCGGCTTTGTGACAGTGTAATCATTGATAGGTTGCTGAAAAATGAAGATGTCAGGTAATGTTTTGTTTGCTACTGATGTTTTATCCAGCAATTAATTTGTTTCAGTTTTTTAGTAGAGGTGGTATATTTTTGGTTGTTTGATATTGTTTTTATATTTCTCAAGCCTATTACGTAATTAATAAGATAATTGTTACGCAGATATACCAAATATACCTATTTACTTGTGTTTGTTTAGACTTTTTTAAATAGCTCATTAAATTTGATAATTAACGCTGTAAATCCACACACTTTTACTTAGATACTTTTTGATTATTAGATCATAAGAGAAGCGCTTCTTTTAAACTAATTAATGTCAACTAATTAATCGCCTGAAGTCAATGAAATATACCCAAAGTTTTTTGGTAGATAACACTTCAAAATACACGCATCGGTTACTGGTTATAAAAACTAAACAGACCAACATATCTTCTAATATAAACATCAGTTTCTTAAGTGTTATCTTTGATTTCAAGGGTGTGCGAAATAGGTTCCCGTGTTTTTTCAAATCGGTTTTGTGGTAACGGGTGAGTGCGATCTTTTGACGGCCGGCCGACGGGACAAAAGAACTTCGTTTGTTTGTGATACTTCTTGCATAATTATTGATATATAAACTCTTTACAAAATTGTATTTGTTTGTTAATAATAAAAGAAAAAACTGATTTGACCACATTCACTTTGACTTGGTATATTTAATATGCCGACAAAGGGATATTATCTTTAAATACATGAAATAGATTATTTTATAAGAATTTTGAAAGAACTATGACATTAGAAATTAAAAGATTATTTTCTCAGTTTTCTAAAAAAAAGATTTCCTGTTCTTTAATATCCGTTATGTAAAGTTTGTAACTGATTCTTAACTAACATTTCATTTTACATCTAAAATACGCTTATTGGTAATGGCTTAGAATTATGATGTCATTCTCACACTTTCACACTCATTTATTATTCTAAGATTCAATAGATGAATTCGGAAGTGATGATTGGGTGATGTCACTTACGTCGCGTTTGCTCACTTCCATTTCTGATAAAAACTCTTACGCAAAAAGTGCAAAGGGCATTAGAAAGCTAAGAATAACCATTTAGTAACAATAGCGCAAGATTATTAGAAAGAGGGTCTACAAAAACCTATGATATGATATCATTCTACACGTGCGCGTTAGCGGTGATCGTACCTATATATACGGAATATTAGCACTGTTACATAAACTCTTCTCTTTTTGAGTTGGTAAAAACGTGACCACTGTGACGGGCTCAGGCGAAGATTCCAATAATCGCTAAACGATTACTTAACAACGTATCCAGAAAACACTTGAAACTTTCTATTATAATGAATTCCAAAGAAAACTATTGTCGTCTCTTAAATATCCATACAGTATGAGTAGGTACATGTATGGCAGGGCTGTCAACAGTTTCGAGACAAAGATAATGTTATACGAGTAAATAATATTTAAATATTACATATGATTTCTTGGTCTGGTAAGTACTCATAAAACTGGGATATGATTTAAATATTTGATGGAAAGGATTTTGTATTTTTTATGATTTAATAACACATCGGGTTCGAGTGGGCTTTAAATTTTGAATATCGCTAGGTGGGATGATTTTTAAACATTAAAAGATATTTATAAATCTTTTCAGTTTGTTCAACTCATAATATCATTATAAAGTACAGATACACGTGCACCTCTTAAAGTATGGGTAAATTAAAGAAGTTAATATATCTCATACCGCAGTCATTCATTACTATTCATGCTTTGACATAATCTATTGGTACAAAAGCCGTAACACCTCTTGTGGTCTGAATTAAAGGAATGAACTAAATTTGTATTCGCTTGTCGTTTGGCAGCAAATATGTGTATCCACAATATTAAGTTGTAATTTATCATAGTAAAGTTGACAACCTTAAGGAGTATGTGCACACGCATTTGTGCGGTTTGCGCGGAGACGCACCGACAGACATAAACCCCGCTTATTGTCAGTCGCCGTGGCGAACTCGAAGAATTGGCTTCACGTGAGTTTCGAGAATAAGGATTGTACACTTGCATTTCCACATACTTCAAGAAACTAACATGATATCCCATGAGCAATGATTAATTACTTACCATTCTAAGTTTGTACCGTGGCTTTAGAATCAAAGATTGGTTGGCTGCTTGCACTTCAAATTTTAGGATGAGATAGTCATGCATGGCTCCGTTCCTAGCCATCGGCTATTTAATCGTCAGTTATCTTCTTTGCCACACGAACAAGCGTACTTTCTAATTGCTTTTAGAATAATATTAAGGTGAGAACATATGTAGTATACTTTTGTAGGTTCTTAATAATCTATTCAGTAATCATATTTCACAAATCACCTTAAAATACTGTTTATAAGCAGGCAACACTCCTGAACAATTAGCACTATAAGAAAGTATATCAAATAATACTACAGTTAAGTTGTCATTGTCATACCAATCTTCTTATTATAAAGAGTGCAAGGCGGGTGCGCTTTCTCTTACATAACTTTTTCACTCCTATCATCGAAGGCCCGAAAATATTTCACATACCAATTAAAATCGTAATGATCAGTCTTCATAAAAAAATCAAGTCATAAATATTAAAAAATATAATCATCGTAATTCATAATATCACTAATTATACATTTCGTATTTATTAATATTTGTTTTAATTTATTTGTTTATACTAATGACCGACAATATAATCATTTCAATAAATAACTATAATATTCATAAATGTTTTTTAGTCTAATATTAAAAAAAGGTTAATTATATGTGTTTTTATCTATATTTGCTTGCTTGTTTGTTTGCATGCTTGAAGCTTGGTTGCATGCACGTAAAGGGGGTGCAGGGGGGTTGCGCTGTTATGTTAGTATTAAAAATGTATGAATAAAGAAAGTATGAATAATTAAATTATGAAGAGTGATTATTATAAACACAAATCGTTAGTAACACAACAAATATGATTTAGAGTTTTATGCGAGCCAATATGGACCCGTGCAAGGCAATTCTGCGGAAACGAAAGAGTTTACGAGGACATGTCTGCATTGTCCGCGCACGGAGCTTTCGCCTTGCAAACACATACTTTTGTGACGATTTGTGATTGTCCTTAAAACGCGTATTAATTTAAAATTCATAATTTTTGAGATGCATACAGTACCAAATGCTGCATTAACAATATATAGGTAAGTACTTACTGCTGATGATGAAAATTATTGAATCAATGTATTATGAATTTATCCCGGTATATCCCAAAGGGGCTAGTGACATGATATTCTCTCGAATACTTTGCTTGTATAGATGAAGATTGTGGTAAAAGGTACTTATTGTACTAACGTATAAACTAAGCCTAAAGTTTGAAGTGCTTACAGATGTGAGGTTAATTACTAACACTCGTAATAATATTTTGCTACATGTAGCAATAGCTCAGTTTTAATTAATTTAGTTTGTTTTCAGTTTTGGACGAATATTCGAAAGACGAAAATTAAATTTTCGTATGGATGTTGTTTTATGCATTAAATTATGTAACCCAATTACTAATTAACATAATTAATGTGATACTCTTTAGGAATAAATATTAATAATAATATTGAGTATTTATATTTAAATTCGGTAAGTTTTAATCATCAGTTAAAAGAACAGAGATATTTCAAAGCGCTCATCTCTTTACCGCACTTAGCAACAACATTTTTAATACAAAGCATGTTTACGAGGATAATAAAACGCTTGTTCCGAACTTCCTGCGCATTGTAATGAGTTCATCGCTTTGTGATGCAAAACAGTTATCATTCGTCTTATTAAACGCATCTACAGTCTAATTTCATAGCATTTTTTTTGTCGTCACGTGTTTCAGAGAAATGACAAGACAGGGGTTGTTTTAACACGTATATTAGTAGCATTAGGGTCGGTATTTTGATTTATGGTGTGTCTTTATCATGTGTATTTGCTTAGGGGGCTATTTAGTTTATTGATGACACGCGCGTTACACGCCGTATCGTATTCTATATTTGTCATACCAAATATGCAATTATTAGGTTATTCGATAAAGTTTTTATTTAAAGGCGGCTATGGCCGTTGAAAAAGTTAGTAGGAGTATGAAATATCAAAGATTAGTTAGGACTGTTAAGATACTTAGTTACTTGAAGATTAAACTTGTTTCCATAAGTAACACATTAAATCCCAAAATTCCGGAATAATATGAAAACGGACACTGTCCTAAATTTTTAATTTTGGTAGTACTGAATTCTCTGCATATGATAATATAAATCCAAATCGCGTTCACTTTTATTATCACTATAAACCCATATTTAATCAAGGAGACTCCCCAAGAACATATAATTAAAAGCAGGTTAAATTTTTGCACGCAATATTTGCGATTAACCATAAGATATCTGTTTGTTTGATTTGCATCTCGGAGGGATGGACAGAGAGACAATCGCGGACGGAAGCGCTTTGTCTGCCGGAAGCGGGGATAATGCGGCGGCTGCCACCTTTCGAGGGCGTCTTCCATTTTGATATCACTTTGAGATTCGCAAGACAAGCTGCTTGTATGGATTTATTAAATTGTAATGTAAGATGCACTGTAGGATTTAGGTAGTATGGTTAAAAAATCGGAATTAGTTTCCAATTGTGGTTGCTGTGCCATTCTTTAATGATATTATAATTTCAGTTTTCTTAACAAACTCAAACTAACAATTGAAGTTAACTAAAAAACATTGACAATGTACCAAACAAAGGTTTTAGGGATGTAGTTATAACTTAGGAAATCATTCCTTTGCAAGTTTTTTGTTACGATAATATGGATTCCAAAATACATTTTATAATTATTATCCTGTTTGTTACAGCCGCAGACAGTCAAGAGTCGGGCAGTCCCCCGCCCAGCCCTGTATCAGCGACCTCCGAGCCGCCCACCCTCGTCCACATCAAGCAGGAAACCATGCCGCCAGGGCATGACATCAAGGACTACTACGGGAACCTAGACTTTGCACTTCCCGAATCTTACCTCTCCCCCGGGTTCGACTACAGAAACTTCAGCTCCTTAAGTCAAAGATTCTTAGACAAAGGCGGAACAGAAGACGATGGAAAAGATGATGGTCTAGACGTAAATTTACCAGTAGAACTGGTGTATAGAAAAGGAGGAGTCTACGCGAACAAGACTGTGCCTAGTGGAGCGAAGTATGGCCCGTTCATTGGGAAATGGGAGACTCAGCCTGCTGACCGGAGATATGCTTGGGAGGTAAGACCTTAAAACTATTAAAATCATTTGATTATCGTCATTCCGTTGGTGATACAAAAATTGCAGTTCACTTTTAGGCATATGATTTTTGATAATCACCATTTCAATTACCTACATTAAAATAATATATGTAGTTTACAGTAGTTGATAAGGTTAGAGAAAGCGTTGCGAGGAACCGACGGGGCTAAGTTGTACTTAGTAAGAGTAATACTGCTTGCCGCTATCCAGTTTGATATTTCAATTAGTAGTTTCATAGAAAATTTCCATCTTTGTTGTTTTTGAGAGAGATTTTTAAATTAAAACTTAGTAAAACAGTAATTTTCACAATATGTAAAACATAATATTTCTTTCACACCAATCGATACAAAAAAATACTTCACAGCCAATCAATATAAGCGGGCTTTTTTTGAGAAAACAAAGATAGCTTTCATCGCTGCATTTTTAGTCAATATTCGTCAAAGAGCCACTTGTTTCCAACTCAAGTGAAAACGAACTGTCAGAAATGAGTCCTTCACTCCATAAATTAATCCTTAACAGGATCTGTGACAGCGTCGTCAACACGGAGGCAGTAAATTGTCAAATTTATTATCAGTTTTTGAGTGGAAGTTTTTGTGCATGTTTTTTCATGAGATTCCTGAGGATGTGATTCGATACGCGTTATTGGTTACCGCGGTGCCTAGTGCATGCATCTTTAATTTGAAATTACAGGAACTTTGTTGTCATATGTAATAATTAAATTGGTTAATTTAGTACTAAATAATAGTAATAAAATTGGTTAGTTTTGCTGTGTAGTGTCGGCTTAGAATAGAACAACCCCATTTCTACCGGTGGGTGTACGTAAGAGGCGACTAACGGTATTGGGGCTTTTTAAGGGATTTTTGGGCGATGCGGTTGGAGACTCATCACCAACAACCTTTATTTTACCATCTTTTCCCCACGCAACTTCCAAAAGTGGCTGTGGAATTTTTAATTCCTTAGCTCTGGCTACCCCTTCTAGGGATTTATAGCCATGAGTATACGTATGTATGTTAGTTATTCCAGTTGACCATCTACAGATTCCTTTTTCAATTATTTCCCTACAATAAAATTTTAATTGTATTTAAATATGCAATAATCGGACGGCAGGATCGTTATAATCACAAAATCTTACCACAACAGTTTTTAGTAACAAATAAAGTAAAACCAAAAAACCGTGCAATGTGTGAGCGCACACAAAGGACGAATTAAAAGAGATGTCACGAAATAAGTGAGCTGTTTCCATACAGAGCGCGATTATCTATGCGAATCGGGGAGGAAGCGGAAGTCAATTGTTGAAGATGCTCGATTCGATTCTTGAATATCGAATTACAAATTTCGCTGCCTATGATTTTGCGAGTAAGAGATACGGTTGCATTATTTTGACATCTTGCGTCTTAGAAATTTGAATAGGGAGCGGTTGGAGGCATTATTTAGAAACATAGATTATGTCCTTGATGAAGTGGTTCTTGTTAATTAAATAAACATTATAAAAATATGGAAACTGCACACATACTTACGTAAAATTTTGTTATTTTAGTTTTTTATTTATGTTGCTCAGAAAGGTATTACTTGCATCTACATCACAAAATAAAGTAAGCAACCGTGATAGCCCAGTGGTTAGAACACTCGGTTATCGTGCAAACGACTAGTGTTCAAATCCTGGGTCGGGCCTACACCAATTTGTCTTTTCTAAAGACATATGTGTGGTTAATTTATCATGGTTGTTAACGGTGAGGGAAAACATCGTGAGGAAACCCACATGGCTGAGTTGTACTTAGTCATGTGACAGTGTATTCGTACAAAACGGCGATAGGCCTGCCCCCTATCACGTGAGTACACTGTCCATGCAAAACGTGGGTACTCTGAACACCAGGTGACAAAGTCACGTGATGTTCAGAAGTATTAGTACCTCTGCCAACACCTTCGGGGATATTCGGCGTGAACGTTTATGTTTATGTTTATTAAATAAAATTATTGTAATTGAATCTACTTTGGTTCAGACTTTTGATCGCTACATTGCATTGTTCTGTTAAGGCTAACTGGCGTGCATACCTTCTTGACTATCAAATATGAACCGCATGGCTGCATTGTATCGTTTAGGTTTTCCTAACTTCCTTTGTCAGCGCCAATTTGTCCTCCCACGGAAACGTGACCAACAGTAAAAATGGCACTCACTCGATGTCTAACACTAAGCTGACTGCACTGATTCTTCCGCGTGACCGCACTAAGCCTCTTTGAGGATTATATTAGTGATGTCATTGTAGGGTTTACTGTTCATGCCTTGTTGTGTCTTACTTCTCGATGACCGTTTATTTTTTCATTGTTTTTAGTCGATTCTGTTGATATTGTTGATGTGAAAATTTCCTTTGATTTTCATTTCAAAACTATATACAATAACATTGTTGGAGTGTAACTCAGACGAGATGCTATTTCATAGGATTCTCTCTTTCTTTCTAAATATACCACACATATAACGTAGACTAAACTTAAATATGCTCTGCTCTGAATTTGAGCTCAATCTTTCTAAATTCCAACTACGGCCACTTTATTTATCAAATCTCTAGAATGAAAATATTAATAATTTGGCTGCCAATAAATGATTTAAAGAGTAAAAGACTTGTAAAATAGGTTTAAGTCTAATGGCTGCCGGCGCGACGGCCGACGGCACGTCATTACAACTGTTGATTAACTTGATTAATTATTTGTATTGGTGACGCACTCGTCACAACAAACAAAGGTAGCAATGCAGTATCAGCACTTATTATATCTGGTATCGAAGTGGGTGGTCTGTCGCAACTTGATGTTACAGCTATATAGGTATTCCGAAGCATAGAGTAGTCGTTTTTAGAACCAATATTTGCTAATTTGGGGGTGGAAGAAGTAAAAATTGTCAAGTAAAGAACTGATGAACAGAATTGACAATAAAAAAAATGTATCTGATTTACACAAAGATTTGAAGAAAATATCTTTTGAATAGATAATTATTTTGCACGTCAAGTATATTTTAGTTTTTCATTAAATTTATCGAAAAGAGTTTGGCTACTCGACTTCTCCGTGTCAAACTTATACTTGAAGGTTTAAAATGAAGAAAGTGACAACCTCAAAAGAGTGTAATGTGCCAAGATAGTTTATTCATCTATGAGAGAGATAAAGAGAACGGCATGTCCCTCGTAAGCTGCGTATACTATTATAGCAAATAATATTATTCAAATTGCATAACCTCATTAATTGTTTTATTCTGCCGCTCAAAAACAGCAAAAAAACATTAACTTGATTCGGTTTGCAGTAATTTTAATTTTTTTATCAAGACGCTACAATTTACAGTTAAGTTCCAATCCAACCATCATTTATTTCAATGATAGGGTAAAATCGATAAATTCACACATCTAAGTAAATTTAAAGGGGTTGCGTCAACATGTGGTAATAATTTTATCTCAAGCATCGTTTTAAAATGTAAGATATCTCAATAAAAATCTTCAAATATAAAAAACTATCCGGGTAATCAAGACTTTTCTGTAGAAAAACCCGTGTCAAAGTGCAATAAAAGGTTGCGTACAAATAAACCCTAATTTTGGTTGAGGCGTGACCCCCGTCAACATTATTTTTTTAAAATGCAAACTTTTTTACAAAAAGTAACGGTGCATCTCACAAAGACAGATGTCACCGAATTCGAAATTTAAAATGAACTTGATTGGCAAGTATTTTTTAGTTGTTATTTCGATCTCTTGAAATCTATCGAACGTTTTTTTATGAATTCCACAAAACATTCGTTTACCCCAAGGAGACGCATTGCAGATTCTCACATGATACATGGAGTAACAAATATTATTAACCTTACAAAAATGTTTTCGCAGGCCAACTAATTCTTAGAAATATTTTGATTAATAAAAGAAAATGCAGCTTAGTAACCGTTTTGATTATAAGCTATCATATCTAATTTCACCGAGTTGAAACTATTTAAAAATTTATAGCAGATACTTTGATAAATTAAGCAATTTTGAGATGGGGCATAAGAAATGTCAATCAAAAATGTATAAGTACTAACAAAATTAAGGGTGATATCTGACAATAATTTTGAGTAGCTCGATACCAATAATTATAATTGAAAATATTTAAATTTCGTTATCCGCAAAATGACGGGGAATATTATTGGAACATTGAATTGTAATCAGACGAAATAGGAGCCATTGCTGGTGAATATTTTATGTTATATTGTGAGCGTGGAATCGGAATGAGCATGTTTGAATATTTGTTTTTCGGTTTGTCACATCAATTCAATTAATGGTTAAAAAGCGATCGTTCAGTTGTGAGGATCATTTCGAGGGTAGTGGGAAATAAATAAATATGAATCGAGTTTTACAGAATACACTATTTTTGATACAAATTAAAAAAAGAAATTATGATTATGCGTCATACTCATCTTCTAATATTATTAATGGTATTTTTTTAATTACAAATAAATTTTAAAATTTGCACCACAGTTTCTCCGATTAACACATATTATGTCACTAAGACAAATAATGGTTTCCATATGTTTTATAGCCGCATACAATGAGTTAATTTATTTACTATTAGAAAAAAGATAATAATTTATGGTATTTGATTTGAAAGTAAGTTATTAAGATTTCGACTAAGCTCTTTTATACTGATAAAAATATAACTAAAACCAATGCAGATAGTAGCACGGAATGAGTTGTATTAGTGTCAAAATAACTGTCATATTCTGACATCCTTTCACCCTGGCCACCCCTTCACGACCGGGATTAGCACAGCCGCCCCATTACATCTTCATTATGGACGGGCACTATTGTAAAAATATAAACTATAAAAAACATACCCGATTTATCAGTTATGATTATGATTCAACTTTGCTGTCCAAAACTACAGAGGAGAATCAAAATGATAAAAAAGGGTATTTTTAATATGATGCCTATATGATTCTATGATCAGCATGTGATGGAACGAAAAATATTGTGATTTGTGAATGATGCGGTGCTAAAGATCGTTTTGTAAAAAAGAGAGAATGTTACGATGGTCGAGAGAGGATGGGTCATTACTCTTTGGGATGGATGTGAGTAAATTCGTATAAGAGTCATAGAGAACCTAGTGCATGGTAATTGAAGTAAACGACTAACACGGAGGACACATTTAGATTCAATAGATAATTTGGCCAAAAAGGTAGGCGTCTATTTATTCCTATAAATGAATTTCTAGAAGATTTCTAGGATCGTAAAAAGCGCCGATTGATACCTTCTGTCTACCCATATGGGAAATAATGGAGTGAGTATTTACCGACAAGGTTTTTATTGTTATTTACGTTTCAAAATGTTTCGTTAACATAATTTGGGGCTTTCAATGATTGAATAAAACTTATCTTAATTGCCCTTTCAAAAATACATGTAGCAACTCGCTAGTTTACGATTCTGAATATTTGGATAACCTTGGGTGGTACTAAACTCTATATTTCTACAATTGAGTAAAACAAAATTTCAGCCTAGATTATCTTTAAGCTAAATGTGCAGAAGTTCGGTCAGAGAATCAGTATTGCAAATATGTAGCTAAATCATTGATGCACACACAAATGACAGCATACGTCAATTCGTCACCTGGCATGCCGATCCGACTATTGTTAGTATTCGTCTGTTATTATTATTTGTTAGAATCGAATTCGTATCATGTCGGATTATCCGAGGTGTATCTGCTTCAAGCTTAAAAATAACATATTTTGGTGGATTTGTTATCAGAAGCTACGTCTCAATTTGTATTCATTTTTATTCAAACAAAAAAGAAACAAGACATACACAACACATACATAATACAATAACGCATATGATACATTAGTTAATATAAAACCATTAACAAAAAAAAAACAAAACAAATCATTTATTAATTTTTCACATGCATTATTACAAGTATACAGGGGTTCTCAAACCATTAACCCATTTATTCCTGTCAGTGATAGGTATCAAGTGTTTTCCCACCACCATACCAGCATCCTTTGTGTTTACATTATGTTCCCATATTATATAGTTTTACTTATTAAATTCATATCGTTATTTAATGAGTTCTCAAATCCGCATATTAAACTGTCTAAGCCGTCTATGCTGTCTATGCCGTGTAGTGTCGGCTTAGAATGTCGTGTAGTGTCGGCTTAGAATAGTACTACCCCATTTCTTCCGGTGGGTGTACGTAAGAGGCGACTAACGGTATTGGGGCTTTTAAAGGATTTTTGGGCGATGCGGTTGGAGACCCATCACCAACAACCTTTATATTATCATCTTGTCCCCACTTAAATTTCCAAAAATGGCTGAGGAATTTTTTATTCCTTAGCTCTGGCTACCCCTTCTAGGGATTTATAGCCGTGAGTATATGTATGTATGTAAACTGTCTAAGCAGAGAAACTGGCTTGAAAATGGCCAAAATCCTGTTACACCAAGAAGGGTTATAAATAATTTTATGATCACATTAATTAGTCCTATGAAATTCATAACACTCTCAAAAAGATGAGGAGTCGTTTATAAATATTGATAGAGAGCTACCCCAGCGAGCGACGAGCAAACATTCCCGGTATTATTAACGAGTACACGACACTTATCAGTTAATCTTACACTCTGACACAATGCTAGCTAATCTCCGGGCGTGATAGAAATTTATCTTCACGATATTCCCATTGTCATTCTTTCCCCATTCTCCCCTCGGCGGCGGCGGCGAAACGCGAGCAATACGGTGCAAATATTTAAAAGCAATCAATTAATCCTATCTGCTGATATTATTTTTCTCTTGATTTATTGTTTGAAATATCAGACCATATGTTTTTTAGCATCAATGAAGCTTTGAAATTCTGATCGCATTTTGTTTGGTCGAAATAGTTGGCGGTGCGGTCCGTAAAGTGGAGTAATATTTCATCGGAGCGGCCAGAACAATAATAGCTGCAATGCGAGTCGCCGCGGCACGTACGCGCCACAATGTTACAAACCACCACTCTTCGTAGAACTTTCCACCCACTCTTGTTCTTCCCAAATTGTTCGCCGAGTACGATCGCGCTCGGGACTCCGCAGACCACCTACGATGGTTGGCACGGGAACATCGACAGCATCCGTGTAGACAAAATAATGAAATACCCCGAAAGCAATGCGATATTCTTTCAGTTATTGGGTTAGGTTAAGTGTTGTTTACAACTGCGTGTCAGACTATTTGTTGATGCTTGCGAAGCCAACGTTTACATATTTCAAATTGTACGTGCTACCATCGCGCCCTCGAACATAAATACGCTTGTTTTTTTAAACAGTAGCAGCCCTGTGCAGAAAAACATTGTCAGTGAAATAACCGAATCATTGGTATCCTATCCAATTGTCACCGTATCGAAATGGGCGCTCGCGGTGTCTTTGCAAGGGGATTTTTTGTACAATAATCTACGCGTTAATCCGTTTTAACGCATACAGATGTGCGTGCGCAATACGAACTCCTGATTACACTTTTGTGTTTCTTACTTTTATGACTATTACTGTACTCTCACCATGTTAACAGGTATACATCCAACCTTCCATCCTCATAATTAGCCTACGCCTAAAAGTATGGCATGACCGGTGCAGCAATTTGTAGTATTGTTTTGTACTGGATTATGGATATCTTATCCATTACTATAAAATAAAAAAATATACAATTTCTACTTCTGTAAAGTCCGTTAGAATTAAGATGACTGCAATATAATCATGCGTGTGGGTAAGTTATCTAGTCACTATAAAATAATTAAAATAGTGTAGATAGAGTACTAGAAAGTAATTACTCGCGGTCACCAAACATGGGCGCAGTACACCGATCGCTAAACAAACGAAACCTATTGTGTCAGTCAATAGGGGGTGCTGTTAATACTGGATCAATGGGGCATCACATTCACCCGGGCGGCGATTGTTCGACCAAATAAGCTGGTCTTTAACAGAATACGGTTTCATGCTGCCAATCATATTGTTTGACCGATCCTACGCCACCTTATCGGTTTCGCATGGCTCCTCGATCACTGGTTCATTGTTTTGTTTAGTTTTTTGCGCAATGATACAGTTCGTGAATATTTTGTCCCGTCAGGAATTAGTCGGTTTTGTCTCCAGTTAATGGTCGAAACGTGACTGAAAGCCCGAGTTATAATTTTTCGATAATTTGTTCGGGATGTCGGTGACAATGATTAACAGAGATATCCTATTCAACGCTCAGTTAAATTATGTCGATATCTTTGAAGAAACCTCCGAAGAAATGTCACATTAAAATAAAAAATATGATGTTGAACTCGATGACAAACGGTTTTTCTTAAAAGACATAAAGTTAGGTTGCGCCGACAATGAGCTTAAAGACTAAACATGCGAAAGGCGAGAATACTCACGTGAGTTTAATATCACATGAATGAGGATGGCGAGAGTTTTCGTTCTTTAGAACTGTGGTATTTGGTATATTTCTTTTTTTTACTAAGGTATTTTTCCTCAATATTATTTTGAATTTCCATATTATCGTAATAAAATTGTAAATATTTCTTTTGTGATGTGCAATAAGGTGTTTGCTATTCTGTTGTATTCTAAAATGAATAAAATAATGAAAAGTTTATCAGACTGGTTTATCACAGGTCCTTAAAACACGCTAGCTATATCAGCGGCGTATAATAAATATGACTTAAGTTTACTACAAACGTGGCAATAAAGTGAAATAAAAAATAATTTGTACGCTAAATAAAAATAATTACCCGTCTGCGTCTTCTTCGAACAAGTGAAACAAAAACAGTAGCCACTAAGCTAATGTAACAAATAATCTCTCAGGAAGGGACAACATCGGAAGTAATGTTTTTCCGAGCCGATAACCGAAGACAAGTGTCGGAAATGTCCAAACCCCAAATTCTACCGCGATATGTTTGGTAAAAAAAGAAAAAATGCATTTTTTCGCGAGTACAGACTTTAAGCGGAAGTTATTCAGTACGAAGCCGTCGGAAGCGTCCAGTTAAGTGATTCGTGAAGCTAATTTTTAAGGTGCTCTAAATTTATCTTTTAACAAATCTGAAGAATACTTCAACAACTTTTTACTAAGGAAAATATAAATTTTGATTGAGCGTTTTGTATTAAAATTATTAACACGTATTTTAAAATCAAACGGTTTTTAATGATTTGTAAATCAACGACGTGAATGATAAGCAGGTAAAAGCGATGGAAAAGTTGTTAATTAAAACGACAAAAGCAATGAATGTAACTGTGTTACTAACTTAGAAAGTGGGGACTACTCTTATTATAACAATCATACACATATTCTTTACATTTTTTGGATAACTTGTATGTGTTTACCATAAGCTTTAGTATTTTATTTATTTTGTTAACTTACGGCGAGTAATTAAATTCCAATATGAGTTCTTAAAAAGAAAGAGGAACATACTACATACATACACATACATAACTCACGGCTATAAATCTCAATAAGAGGTAGCCAGAGCTTCAGAATAAGAAATACTTCAGCCACTTTTGGAAGTAGGGTGGGGTAAAGATTGTAAAATAAAGGTTGTTGGTGACGGGTCTCCAACCGCATCGCACAACCACTTCTTTAAAAGCCCCCTTAGTCGCCTCTTACGAAAACCCATGGGTAGGAATGGGTTAGTGCCATTCTAGGCCGAAGCTATCCTACAGAGCGAAGAGGAACCTAAATCAGTATCTGGTATATCCAAGTTCCGTAGGCACATAACATACGTAAATGTAATGAAACGATGCAGGTAGGTCGCGGTAAATAAGCACGCAAATTGTTATCTTGTGAAACGACTCGTGTGATTTGTGTAGCGGCGCGTGAGCTGCGCAGCCTGCCGGGCGAGGGCTGGGACCGTGTCGATAGTATGGGGATATTTGTCGATACTTTTTATACTTACTAGAAATATTCTTTATTAATTAAGTTTAGATATTTTAACTATAAGATAATTGTTTTTGAATTAACAATATGAAAAATAAATTAGTTTTAAGTTTAAGGTAACCTTTTTTTTAATTTTGATTAATAGTATTGTTTGAGTTATATTTGATGAGAAATACTTACAAAATTAATCAACCTTGTTTGACCACATACAGTGATGTTATATCTACCAACTTGCCCGAAATTTAACAAGATGAATTATTCAACATACTAAATTTGATTTTTTTATATTGAAAAACCACATTATATACATGCATTCTTATACTTACGCCATTTTTGTACAATCCTGGAACATTTCTGGAGTTTTATTAATATTCCGTAAATTCTTAATGCATGCCATTTTATCCTTTATACTTCACGCTTCTGCTATCTTGAGCAGATACTCTATTTGGTCGGAATATGTTCTCCGTGATTGTCATATACTGTCTTACATCAACGCTTTTAACCCCCTATAGGTCAACTATACAGCAATAAATAAAATATAAAGAATAAATACACATTGTGGGAACATCACTATTATATTTTTAAATGTAATTCAGCAGCGCGAGCGGTTCAAGAACATTTGTAGCTTTTCCGAGAGCGGGAAATTGCGAGCGACTGCGAAATACAGGATCTGGCCGCCTCTTTAAATTACACTTGTACCTACCATTTTTAATAAAACTCTACAATGCAACGCAAACTTGGAACTTTATCCTGTCGATGTTGCAAAACATGAGTTGAATCCAACTCGGCCGTATTTTTCTTAAAAGATGTACATGCATATACTTCAAAAATACAAAGTCTGGAAACCTTAATCAAGGTTTGGTTATAAATATAAATATAGATCTAACCACTCCATTTAGCATTATGTAACTGGAAAAACCATATAATAAAAATGTATAAGTTTTGTTCTTAGCCAAAATATAAAGACTCAATCACCGTCAAAATCAATTTGATTTGATCACTAAAAGTATCGAAATAAATGATAACTGAGCTGCCAGTTCAGGAACAAGAGTACACTTGTTAAACCAACCAATATCCCACACAATAACACAGTAATAGTTCGGATTATGGCATTTAGCATCCTTCAGTGAACTTTCATCGATGAGTGATGGCGGGCAGATGGCGCGGGCACTCGCCAACTCATCGCGAACCCTAAGACGAGGGTTCCGTACTAAGATAATTATCTTTTTTACCCGACGCACCCGTCAGAAGTTTTAATAATGTGATAAATGCCGCGGAAAGGCTTGCCTTTGACGCGTAAGAAGGGGATTCGCGTAAGAGGTTAGCTTTGATTAATATCTTACTTGTTACGCTATTTTTATTGCGTAACAGATGCTTTTTATTTTTCCTTAAGTAATTTCGCTTTTTGATAATGATAAAGTGTATTATTTGATTTAATTTCTCGGAAAAGTTCGAGGGATCTAAATTGCTTACTTAAAATGTTTCCGTTCGTAAAAAAACCCTTGTTTGCAGCTAAAGCGCCTTGTGTGAAAATGATTGTTTACCAAAGCAATAGATCAATTTTAAAAGCCCTAATTTACCGATAAAACACAAACATCGTTCCCCTGACCAAACAAGGTGGATATCTGTTTTTAAGTAGCACTTATGGAGGAATTATTTGAATGACTCAATCGATGTATGCATAACAGGCGGAGGTTATATCTATATGTAAATTGTGGGTTACTCACCCTCATTCGCTGGGTAACGAGTATAGTTACATCCTTCAGACTATCAGCGTTGGTCAATAAATAATCTTTAGATATTTGGTTCGACGTTTCAGACTTAGTAACTTTTACATTAAGCATTATTTGCTTACTATTTTTGTATTCAATGAAAAGGTTAATTTTAAATTCTTTGTTTTTTAGTTTCACCAGTTACATACATACATATACTCACGGCTATAAATCCCTTAACAGGGTAGCTAGAGCTTTGGAATGAGAAATTCCTTAGCCACTTTTGGAAGTTGATTGGGGAAAAGATGATAATAATACATATTTTTGGTGACGGCTCTCCAACCGCATCGCCCAAAAACCACTCAAAAAGCCCCTATACCCTTAGTCGCCTGTTACAATCACCCACGGGTATAAAGGGGTAGTGTTATTCTAAGCCGACACTACACGGCAATTAATTTAAAACCATCCTTTCTCCCTTGATTTTCCTAATTTGGCGAAGTGATTTCATAAGTTCGAAGGTAAATATAATTAATTTGTAATGTCTATAGCGGTATAAGTAATAGGTTACATTACAACCATTACAGTGATGACTAATATTCTGAACACGAAAACCCGTCAGCCCTATCCAATATCACTGTAGTGGCCATTAGTATGCCATCGCACACTAAGTCAGCGGTGTGGACTATGGCCAAGTCATCCTATCCAGGGTAAGCTCGATCCTCATATGTGCAAGCTCATGTCTGTGCAGACAGAATCGAGCCTACCTGAAGGGGGTGATTTGGCTATAGATCACCACGCCAGCCTTGTCTAGTTTTTTTACTTCTGTGCCCTCCCAAGTGCACAATCCTTTTAATTTTTGGATAACCAAGTGATTAGCCCTGAAACAAAACTGAAATCATAAACTAATACATTTGCTAAGTGTGCTTCCTTCCTGGAAATAAAACCCGAGACCTCCGGTTCGTGAGCCAAACATTATGAAAGTTGCAGTTTTTTTCTCCATGTCTATCTGTTTAAAAATTTCATTACGTTATGTAAAAAAAGGTTACATTCTTGTCATCCCAAAGATTATTAGTGTAGGTGCTGTTGAAAATGTTAGGATAACATAAAATCTTATAAGAATCAAAGAAGTGAATCGAAATAGAAAAGACAGAATGCTAATTGTTAAAGTTATAACATAATTCTAATGACTCATGATCATGATACGGCATATCTAGAAAAAGTTTATAAACTGATATGTTGAATTTAAATATGCTTCTGCTCCTTCAAAATAGGTACCTATTGATTTTTATAACAAAGTTTATAATTATTTGTCGCCTCATTAAAATGAAATTGTGCCAAATGATGGAGAATAATAGCACGCGATTAATTTACGAGTAAAATTAAATTTTGAAAGTGATGAGGGGAGCGGACAATTTATTGTCATAATAAATCACTGGACAAGCTGTGTCCATGTCCAGTCCAGCCAGTGTCTCTGCCTGACCAGCAAGCAACGACAGATACTAATGAGCGACATCTATCAGTAAACCGCAGAGTCTTCCAACCTGTTGCCAGAGTTTTGCTGCAGGTGGCGCTAGTTGTATTTTGCTTATTGTTGAATAAAAAATTACATAGTTACCTTTAGATATTTAGTTTATCACAAATGTTTTATTTTGGTTAATAAACCATTTTTAGATAGTTTAATTGAATGGATACCTTTTTATAGAAAAAGGTATGTCTTTTACATTTAAACTTGTTACTAGTTTGGTGTTACCTATGTTTACTGTAATTGATTCTGGTTCAAAGTTGTTGGTATAGATGGCGTTGTCAATGATTTTATTTTATTTTCAGGTATTGGGTAAAAACGGCGTCCGAGGATGGTTGGACGGCACCAATGACCACAGCAACTGGCTGAAGTTAATTAGGTCTACTAATTATGGCCCTGATGTTAATGTGCAGCATTTACTTGTAGCTGGACAGGTGAGAAAAACATTGATAAATCGTCATAATTTGGCCTTACTACATTTTTGGTTTTTATCGTTTATTTATTACTTAACATACAAACATATATGTACTGATGGTTATAAATAAATAAAAGTGGGACCTATAGACTCAGAATTTGGTATTTGTATGCCAAGCCATTTGGTAATCGAATTAAACATATAGTTTTATCGTTAGACGAACTAAGAAATCCAGACCAGTAACGGGGAACAGTGACATGACGCCAATTTTAAATAGGATATTTAAGTAGTTGCTTGTCTATAGGCTGTGCAGTGTCGACTTCGAATAGCACTACCCCATTTCTTCCCGTGGGTGTACGTAAGAGGCGAATAAGGGTATTGGGGCTTTTTAAGGGATTTTTGGGCGATGCAGTTGGAGACCCATCACCGACCACCTTTACTATTACTTTATTATTCTTTTCCCCACTCATCTTCCAAAAGTGGCTGAGGAACTTCTAATTTCTCAGTTCTGGCTACCCCTCTTAGGGATTTATAGCCGTGAGTATATGTATGTATGTACTGTTTGTCCATAATATGATAAATCAACCTAAGGTTAATTAAGGTTAAATTAAGGTGCCTAATAAACTATTATTAGGCACCTAAAAATGAAGGATGAAAAACCCAATTATATTCCTAATATACCACACAAATATTTTATTTTCCTTTTATGATATTTTTTTCTCAAGCTGTGTAAAACATCTGGAACAACAGTGAAGAACACTCGAATGCTTCAATTTAAAAATTAAAAAAAAACACTTACTGATGTCGATAATAATTACAAAATTGCATCTGATGACTATGCTGGCACAAATATATTTAACTAAAAAAAATCACTCAACGAAACATAATTTCCAGCGCAATGTTTTTTTATTGTAAAAGCAACCCTAACTCAAAATTTGAATATGGATCAACTATTACTTCCGGTAAATCGCAGTTTGTGACGAACAACTGTGTCTTAACTTCCGGTCACCATTTGGGGGTGCCGCAGATGTTACGATTACATTCAGCTCATAATAATTATAATTTAATGATTTGAAAAGTAAGACAATCTAGTAATAGTGGAATAAACTTCATTTTTGGTACTCACTAAAACATAAGCTTTTCAAAAGCTTGGAGAAGGAGAAAAATTTCCTTTTTTTGTATCATAAAAATATATCCACTTTTACAAAAACAAATGACTACTTTTCGATACTATTATGGGATTCAACTTTTTTGACCTGTCATTAATGCCTAAAGCTTTACTTCATTGACTAAGTAATTTTACAAAATGTGAGGTAATTGTGGAAGATAATTTTCTATCTTATCATACAAAATATTTATGGTGGATGCATATACAATTCCCTGAATGAGCTGAAGCCAGTCTATGATGATGAGCTTTTCTGCTGAGCTGATTCAGTTTTAATTGATCATAATTATTTAAATTAGCCAGCACTTTCTTGATGCCCATTAAATTAGTGTAACAGTTTCATGGTACAATGTTCCAGCTGTGGTACAAAGTGACCCGAGACGTTCTCCCGGACCAGGAACTGCTGCTGGGACCTCGCACCCCGCTCCCGCTACAAGACGTGCTCGCTGCTGCAGGTGAACTATATTTTTTTATGTTAGGGCAGAGTTTCTTTTTATATGAAAACGAGCGTCATTCAAAGAGATACCCACTACGAACCTATAGCTTTGAATAAAATATTTATTTTATCAAAGTTATCAAAAGTAAATTTTATGACAGGTCCGTTTGCTCTTATTTTTTTATTATCATATAAAGGAAAACAATACATTAGTTTTTCACTGGCAATACACTTACATAGTTAGTATGCATATTTACAAAAACAGATTCTTAAATATATAAGTGTGTCAGAAAATTGTTGATATAGTAGGAATGACGCTGTAAAATAGTTAGCAGTTGAATCACGGTGCGTGTGTTCCGGTTGAGGTGGCTCGTGTAATTGGAGTCACCTGCCCTCCTCGTGTGTGACCCGCTATGATTGTTGGCACCCTTAAGGGGTGTGCTTGCATTGTGTAGATTTAGTTCGCATCCTTTAGGCATCTAGCTCATCTTAGGAGGAACCAAAAAACTTGCAAAATTATTACGACACCACAAATTGCGCCTTGAAATGTTACTCGTAGCTGGCGTTAAAATTCTTCACTTAAATTTAAATTATGCCTTATACAATATCCTACATAAGACGAGACGCGTAGTTAATCAATTAGAAATTAAAAGACTCGAACAATCAAATGAAGTATTGTCTCTTAATCGCGGTAAACAAGATTATAAAAGAAATAAGCTTATGTCTGACTTGTGATACTAGACCAAACTAGACTTAACCCTCTCGCGCACATGCTGTACACAAACGCGGGGGCGCCCGGTGCGTCGCGCCGCCACGCGCACATGCGATGTTTAATTTAGATAAATCGCGAGGAACGCGCGACCAACGTAAAAATCACGCGTATGCTTATTTTAATGTAGACGAATAATAGGGCGAGGGGGCAGCTCTTCAGGGCTTCCTGTGCTGCCTTCCGGTGGCCCGGTGTAAGTCCGTTATTTTATTTGATTTATGCGATTTGAATTGCATGTGAACAGCGCTTAATTGCGTTATGTGCCTTACCTTTATTTAATTGACTCTTATCTTTTCCGTTGGTTGATTTCCTACCAGTATCTTGTCGGCTTTGATAGATGTAAGAACAGGATTTCAAACAAGTTGTTGTTTAAATTTTTTGTTTCTTTGGGATAAGTTAAATATTTGAACAATATTTAATCAAATCAAATCTAATTTATTTAAAAATTACACGATAATACAATGGTTACAATATTTGTCTTTATTATTAAGTTTGCCTTAAATTCATGTTAATATTCTTAGACCTCACCCTTTGTTCCATCAAAAATATCGTGCATACATACATTGCATATTCACATCACTCGATTGTGCGTGGCCCTCATCCATCGTCCGAGCATTAGTAGCATGACAACCCGTTCCATAAGTTAACTGAATGACTCTAAAATATCGGCAATTAGAATCGATTTGCGCCCGATGGAGCGTTTGTTAGTACGGCTCCGGGTTGCACAACGCAATGATTGATAACTTATTGAGACCACAGTTGATGCGGCTATTCCTAAAAACAATTTATGGTGTGGAGTTAAATATTTTTCACATTAATCAATGGCATAGAATTGAGCGTAGAAACACTAAGGATACACAAAATTATAAGATATTCCTTTTTTTTTTAAATAAACATAATGTTGAGAGTTGAAGCTGTAGGGAAATCTTCAACAAATATTCCTAGTCAAACAGTACAATTTTTGCATTGCCCTAATCATGCCAGTACGTAACTCTACAAAACAGAGGTTGAATTAAATATTTTCCAGTATATTTATTAAATAGTCATAGTGAATTACAAATAAATTAAATCTTGTTTTACTAATTTACAATTAACACAAAAATACATTCGGTGCGTAAAGATACAAATGTAACATTGCTCTAATATTTCCTCTTTGTAATTTAATCTATTCTTAAACTATTAAGGTTCATCTTATTGTAGAATCGTTTCCTGGAAAACAGAGTATATATAATCAAAGAAGTATCTTTTATATTATAAGGGGCGTTCGTCTGTAAAATTATGAATTTTATAATCCAGCTATCGCAGTATCTGTCATACGCAGTAATAACAATCAGAAAGTTAACCCTTCATTAGTCGTTTGCTTTTCAAAAGCTGCAGTAACGCGTGCGCGGTAATGAATGAGTGTCGCGCGCCGTGACATTTGTCATCGCGCAATTGTCGCGCAGATTAAAATTGATGACGTTGTTTTGTGTTGCGCTGCGCATACAATATTGTACAGCGCTTCAGTAGCTTGAACACGTTAATTTTATTTAGGGATTTAGATAAGACGAGAGTTGGTTATTGATGCATTTTTAGACGATGATGTTTTTTTGATTCAATCAATCCAATATTTCGACCTCATTTCGAATTTGATATTTTTTTTACCGAATAGCCGTATAAAAGATCACGCAGCAAACTGATTTGTTGAAAAAAGAATAATTACATGAAAAACTGTCGGTAAAATAATGTAACAATATTTATATCAATGGAACTTAAAATATTGTCTGTTGAGTTGTCTCTTGTGTAAGAGAACAATGAAATAAGGTGTTATCAAACTTACATCACTAAAGCTGTCTTAAAACCTGATTGACTCAAATCCCTCCAATTTTACAGATACAACGCATCTGTTCTTTCAAAATATTGCGGCAGATATGATTCAGTGTATAATAGAATCGTCACAGAATCCCGAGCCCCGTATCAAAAAGAATGATTAATCAAAAAATTAACCAACAACAATGAGTTCACCCCCCATTAGATTCGTGACAATTGTACGGCGTCCCACATCATGTATTTATTTAACAATCAAATAAATATTACACACAATAAAATAGAAATATTTCAATTTAATAACGCCGCCCCCGGTGAAGGGTTGAGTAAGCTTTGCGATTGTCCAACATTTTTTGTGCTCGGATTATTTCTATCTTGATATTACGCAAAATTTAATAACTTGGTACTGATACAGATTATTATTCCAACTCTTTTTTTATATACGGATTTTAAGTTTTATCTGATTTGACTTAGATTAAATAAACAATTGAATTTGGACAATGTATGCCGAAAAGAAATAAATGACTCGTTGTTGATATGATCGTATCTAGTTATAATTAAAATATTGATTACTTCCCTTCAATGAACTGTTTGTATAAATCGCAATCAAATTAATAAACTAATGAGGAAATAATAACCTCACATTGATCCTGCCCCAAATCAGACCTAATTGCACAAACAATCTACTGTCACTTTTTTCCTATAAAAAACAAACCCTATATAAATAAAAGCGAGTATAAAATGCATTTCGTAACCCTAGATGCTTATGTATGTCAACGAAAGATAATTTAAAGGCGTACGTAACAAATAAGTGGGCAGAGCAGTTATCTGGGGCCAGTACAGCGTATAGCGCATGTTGTTATTCCGGGACAATACTGCTCGTGATCCCGCCAGATGACCGTTCGCGCCGCTCCGATGACCGCAGGGTTGACGGGGCCTTCCTCACTGATACTTCCCTCAATTTCCTCACACCCCACCTGCAAAAACTTTTACAAATTATTTTATGATGATATACGGTTACCGCTATAAATATTGATTGTTAAAGTCATAAAGATATTTTAAGCAGCGAAAGTTGAAACAATGGCATAGATTAGCATAGTGATAAATAATTAACCTTTCAAATATTTTTCCAGAACTTACATATTCATTATAAATGACTTAAAAAGTTAACGTTTTAACTTTTGTTTAAGAATAATTACAAAAACTATTGATTTTCAGATATTTTAATCGCGTGCAATTACATTGTTTTTAAAGCCCGACGACACGTTTCGAAAACTTTTCAGTTATCACGGTCACGGGAAGACTGAGGTGTTATTTGTCATTATACAGTACTATAAAATTATTAATACTAACTACCTTCACAAAATTTAAGTTATATTGGCCTTAAAAACAATAACACGCTATTAAAATATCCGAAAATCAATATTTATTTTAATTATGTAATTATTTCGGTCTGAAGTACGAAGAATAAAAGAGCATGTATGAAAAGATTGATGGATGTGAATGAAGCTAGAGAGGTTTGCCAGGATCGTACAAAGTGGCGATCGATAGTCTCTGCCTACCCCAATGGGAACGAACGGCGTGAGAATATGTATGTATGATTGTATTTCGGTCTGAAAGTGGCTCTACAGACTTTGGAAAGTTAAAGTTGCTTATGCAGTAATTTAAACAAAAAAATAACGCACAAAGTGGTTATAGTAAAATACCGGTGTACAAGTTTTTGAGTACATAAATTAATATTAATTAAAAATTCCTATGTCCAATTCAATTCCCAGTGAGTATTTCTCAAATCGACCAGCACTCGAATCGACAAACTAAATGCCTTATAAAACATCAATCAGTTGATTATTTTTAATTGGAACGCGTTAATTAAGTTGATTAATGTTCTCTGTGTCTTTGCAAAAAATCCAGACTAATTTTATGCTAAAATAACTGATTTAATTTTTATCTACATCAACAAGTCTTAAAAGGTTTATTAACTCTTATTGAAGACCTTAATTAACGAATTGGTAATTAAACCTGTTTAGTCAATGAGAAAAATGATTTTCTCCGACTGTTTTTCCACATTGTATTGAAATGGATACGTGATACAAGATAAGCATTTATTTTAGTTAAATGTGATACATTTTGTCACATCTTTTATTATTTGGTCGTCCCGAAAATATTTTAGAATTCTCAAGATTTTTCTGTAGTTTCATGGGTAAAGTTTTATGTGAGATATCGATGTGAACAATGTTAAAATTTACTTATACGAAATTAAAAACAATTCAATTGATCTTCTGTATTTTGTCATGGAAAGGAATAATCCGTAACGGTAAATCTGCGCGTGCGACGCACCTGATTCTCCGCTGGGAGCATTTATGGCAATCTTATAACCGACAGCATATTATAAAGGGTAACACTAACATTTCACAACATGCCGTCTAATAAGATGATGTGCTAAAAATGGTTATTGTCGGAAATACTGACATTAACTACACAACACATCACTCAAATGATATATATTTTACAGAGGATGGGTAAATGTGCGAAAACTAACAAGCCCTATAACTTACGAATATCCTATTAGAAGAAAAGGACTTTTACAACCTATGCGATTTAAATTCTAAACAAACAGCCAAGTACATACATACATATACTCACGGTTATAAATCCCTAAACGTTTTGGAATGAAAAAATCCTCAGCCACTTTTGGAAGCTCAGTGGGGAAAATATGGTAATAATAAATATAGTTGATGATGGGTCTCAAACACATCGCCCAAAAATCAAATAGTGAAATTGCTCACATTATTGCTTAAATCTGATTATTGTAAAAACGTAATGTTATTTTTTAAACCCTCCAACTTACAATTGTTACGGGCGCTGTTACTCGTACAACCCGAGAAAGAAAAGCCTTTTTATGGTCAAAATTAACGAAAAGACTCAATTTATGGATATTTATTGATTAGGCGGGTCTATGCACAGTATCATTTTATTAAACTGTCCAGGCAAGACGTGGATAAGGCCATTACTACTAGATACACAAACATGCTACGTAATGTTCATAAGATATCATTATTTCAACCATCCCTTAGATATACGGCGTTAACGATACAAACATTTTCTAATCTGTGATTATATGTCTATGTTAAGTATGATTTTGATTATAGGAAAAAAATGGGGTAAAAATTTGTAGCAGTGCTTGTTAATAATGAATAAAAAATACGTTAAAACAAAGTCAAATGCCAATCAAAATCACACAACAGGTGGGGTTAAATGGGGTCCAAGATCGGTACGACACGGTCACGGGTGCTCACCCTTGAACAACGCCATCTGTGGGCGGCCGTGGGAAAACTTAACGTAAAGTGAGAACTACCCTCCGCGACGCTAGCTTACTGCCAAATGTCGCGGTTTCGTATAGGGGATGTGGGGCTCGTGTAATTATTTGTTACTAACTTATTTAATGAAATCACGAATAGTTTAGTGTTTGTAACTTAATTAAGTAAATGTGATATTCCTGTATTATTTATCTTCTATGATTTATGCGTTAACATATTTAAATCATTAATATTTGTTAGGTCATGTAGCCTGTGATTCTTTCAATTTCTTGCATAGTTTGCCTAGCTTGGTTTTACACCCGCATTTTTCGGCTTCTTACAACCCAATAAGTCGACAATTTATTTTGTTAGGAGCCTAATACAACTGAATCATCGCATCATATAAATTTAATTGTCATAATTGACGATAAAATGGATGACATTAGTTTATATTATGGAAACGCAAGATTGATGACGCAATGGTTTGAATGAAAAAATATCTTCCAACTTTTACGCTTTTTCATAGTCCGATTTTGACTCGTTTAATTGTTAAATTGTTCTAGTTAATCTTTCTAAGATTCACAGACAATACGTGAAAAGTATCAAATCCATATTTTTAATATGGACATAATTCTTTCAATTGATAAGAGCAAACGTGTGACTCTACCATCAAAAACATACAATAGATATATCGGGTACAAATTAGTTAATTTACGATCCCCACTCAAACTCTCAAAACAAAAGACAAATCTTAATTTTGTACAATTTATCGTAATATACTTTTTGGCTCCGTTTTACCTGTAACTGTTGTAAATGTGGCTTCTTTGTATAGTGTCCGTATTGAATAACAGTTTCCCATTATTTCCCAACAGCCGAAATTTGGATTATTCCAACAAAAATTTGTTCCTTTATTTAACAAGGTTTATATCAAACGAACTAGAGTTTTAATTTTTTTATTTTTATGTAATATATATGATACAAATAATAGGCCTACTTATGTTTTCTACTTTTCTTTAAAAGTGAATTTAAATATGATTCATTCAACACATTTGCATAATTAAAAAAAAATCTGTTTCGCAAACTATCCTGTCGCATGTTAGCCTTCCGCCGCATGTCGAAACGATTCTATCGGGCGCAGTTAACTTTTCATAATTCACCCCAATACGGTGGCGGTGTCGGGTCAATTGTCAAGTGTGCATATTAACCCCGGGACAGGTGTTTGGTGGGGGTGTGACGTACCCCTGATCATGGCTATAGCACTTCAGTTCTTCACTGATATTGTATTGTGCTCGATTGACCTTTGTGCGCTCGCATCTTTACGTAGGCTTTGACTAGTTAAAGTTTTGCGAAGTTTGTTTATAAAATTTCTTTCGGTACGTATTCTTGTTTTTATTTGAATAAACAACGTATATTTTAAGTAATTGCAAAAATATATTTTTTTGTTTTCAACTATGAAGATATTAAAGTTTAATTTCATTCTTTTAAAAATTTTAATATAGTGCATTGAAAATTAAACCAGAATTGATTCAACCGTAATCCTAGCAAAGCAAATACCAAATAATGTCATTAAACACGGAAATGTAATGTAATATAATGCGACAATGAGATGATTTCTCTGGCCTACATTAAGCTCATGCTTTATCACGGATGGTTTGAGCTAGTTAATATCTTGGGCGTGGTGGGCACCGAGCCTAAACTCGTGACTCGAATTCATTCTGCATGTGTCAATGCGAACATTTTCTTAAAAGTTTACTTCGAGTACTGTGTCAAGCTAGAATCAAACTTAAGACGTATCACTTAAAGTAATATTTTCATTAATGAATCTGTCATGTCACCAGTAATAATTCTAATTGTGTCGTTAAATTTAGGAGTTAAGACTATGTTCAGCATAGTTCAAAGTTACGGTGATTTCAAATTCTATAAATTGATTTGTGCGATCAATAAATATAATTGTTTCATTTGTTTTCAGTCAAATTTGCAAAGTTTATGCGTTTATAAGTAATATATTGTGCAGGGCTATTGAAAGGAAACTAGATTTATCATCATAAAATTATTAAGTATTTCGTTATTATAATAAGCTAAACATTCAACTTGGAGACAATTCCTTATCCTTTACTTACATAAGATATAAAAAAAACCTTAGTCTCTTAAAGTTATTCATTTCAAAAGTTCTCTATTTCGTGCCTATTTAGTATTTTGGTAATATTTACATAACGAGCTTTGAAAAGCGCGGAAAGAAGAGCTTTTTTTAACTTGGTTTTTAAAACTAATAATTATTATTATGCACAACACATTTTTTAAATTACTTTGAAGTTATTCTTGAGTTCTTTAAACTGTTTGAAGACCACACAAAAATAATATATTCACACCACGGTCCTATTATGGTAAACATAGACATCTTTTCAAAAAACCTTTGATGAACAAACACTAATGAGACAACTGATGATGGTTCCAGGTCGCGAGAGCTCCAACAGCGGTAGTGAGACGCAGCGGACTCCTGGTGAGGAAGAGGAGAGAGAAGACGTTGAGCCCAGGTGCTCCTTCTGTGACTCCCCGTTCCCGAATATTGATGCGTAAGTCATTTATTTTTATATATAATCGTTTTTTTAAGAATATGTGAAAGAAATGTTTTCGATGATGCAGTCATGACTATTATTACTTTTTAACTTTATTATCTATTATTACTTTGATTAAAAAAAATTATTGTATTTTCTATAAATACACACAATATTAATAAACAAGAAAAAAACATTGCGGACCAAAATGATTTTATAACTTGATTAAAATTTATCAATGACACAAATAGTACTTATTTATTTGAGTAGAGTTATTGTGTTTTAAATTAAAATCTATTTTAACAACTTGTTTCACGCACGAGTTAAATACATTTTGTAATCGTGTCTTAGCCGCTATTTACAAAGCGCTGCTATTCAGAAGTCGTCCTATTACAAGTCCGCGTCTTCGAGCCATTAACCCGAAGCAATAAATATTATTCGGTTGTCGGAGAAGCAGCTAGGTTACAATTTATTTAGCGCTAGAGATGGGCTCGTTCGATAAAGTGACATGATGATAAGTTGCGGGGCGGGACAGATGGCCAATGTATCCTGTTTTATGTGATTAATTGCAAAAAATTTGGCCTAATTGGATACTCGTTTTTACGAATTCTAATTTTATATATTTCTTGACATCTAAGTCTTCACTAATAGCTACTGACGTATATTGTGCATATAGCACAAGTTTAAGGCAAATATATTGGCATTATTTATTAAGCGATGCACCCCTTGCCAAGCTTTTATTTTCCACATACCTAGATTACCTTTATCTTTTTGTATCATCACAAAAACAATGAAAAACTAGTTTACAAAAAACTGAAACCATTACCCTATAAAAACAATAGCTGATACAATCTCGCGAACGAAGTATCATCACGAATGAAATATCAATGAGTACATGTGACGAGCGGGGAAGGCCACAGAGACACGCGTCCGTGCCATCCACTATTGATGTAGCCGTCGGAACTTTTCAATAATGCAATACGTGCTGAGATTATCGACATGCACACTTTTAACGAACATCGCGCCTTATCGATAAATCGCTATTGTTTTAAACGATCCCAACATTACTGGGACGCCCAGTGATCTTTTGTCGATATAGTTCGAGTACGTTGACATGGATATTAATATTCATATGGGAATTGCTATCACTGATATATGCATGTCACTCAAAAGGCATATTGGAATTATTCAATTTCGATTCATACTCTTGTCGGTAAATCGACCACAAAGTCATGTGATTAGTATTTCATATAAAAGAATCTTTAATCTAAAAAGGCGAAAAAATATCGATGTGAACCTATATGCTGTATTATTTTTATATATATTCTAGCTATCAAATATAATTACAAAATAAATACAAAAGACTTACAAACATTATCTCAAATCTGCCATCCAATGTCATAAGTAAGTGATGTGTTTTCTTATCTCGCTCGATGGGACCAAATTATTCTGTCACGCGTACCGCTAATACATTTCTGAACTAATGCATCTCTGTTACGAAACCAAGCCATTGTAATCATGCTTATCTTATTACTACTCTTACTTTCGTCGTTGTACAGTCGGCTGTAGAAGAATTATATATAAAAAAGTGTTGTAAATAACGTATAAACAGTAAGTTTAAGTTTTTTTGGGATGACTATAAATTTGATTTGAATAAAAGTGCTGTGTACTTGCACTCAACGTTTTTTATTTATGATCGACCAATAAACATATTATTGAACAATCTAGAAATTCCCTTCAAAGATTATCGATATACTAATCAATAAAAGTAACTACATAACAATAAAAAATATGCGCTGTTGTATCTCACAAACATGTATCTAAAAATATTAAAATATGACATATTGGTGCACCTGTGAAAAACCATTCACCGAACTGATCTACTACACAGCTGGAAATCCAAGTAAATGTGAACAATTCTGTAGCAGATAGTACATAGAAAATCAATAGCAGATCACTGCTGTCGCACCTCCGCCGTGTTATCAGACCGATCGGTTGCGAAGTACAGAAATTAGACTGTTGTTAACTGGTAATGAGGTCTCGTAGAAAACTAATCGGTGTGTCCATCAACTTGTAATGGTTTTGGGCAACCGATTTTACTGCTCCGACTATAATTATGTTCGCACATATTTGGTTATCTGTGGCGTCATGTGTATGCATTGTAATTAAAAGATATTTAATTCTAAAAAAACGTTACTAATAAATAAAGGATAAAAAATATATTGTGGTATGTTGTTGTATGATGGATGTAAACGAAGCTAGAGAGGTTTGTCAGGGTCGTACGAAGTGGCGATCGATAGTCTCTGCCTACCCCAATGGGAACTAATGGCGTGAGTATATGTATGTATGTTGTACACGAGTTTACTTAAAAAAAAACTCTTTTTCCGAGATTGACCGTCTCTTTATAAACAAAAAATACTATATCACCGAAATGAAAACTAACATAATAAGTGAATATATATGAAATGTAAATTGCCTCACCAGACCCTAAGGCTCTTGTATATGGCACTAGCAGACTCAGTAATCAGTTATGGTATCTCTAGTTATGGCAGAACGTACAAAACCTATCTACAAAATATATATGACCTACAATTAAGACTTCTGAAAGTAATTGTGCCGTATAAAATAAAATGTAAATTTAAAAACAATAAAGTTAATGTTAACGATAAAGTTAGGATTGCAATTGTATCGGAGCATCACAGTCAAATGCAATCGCTCACTTAAGTCTTAAGTAATAAGAACTAATAACCTTAGACCACTGAATTATCTGCCACTGTATGTATGTCCGACTAGTAGTAATGAATACGGGAGGAGGGTGTGGACTCACATATTGCCTCAAATACTTAACCACTTGCCTAAGCAAGTAAGTCTTGACCTTATTAATTTTAAACAAAACAAAATAAAAAGTGCATTAAAAAAATACTTTATTGAGGGTAAATATGTGAACCCATCGCCCTTCACCTCTAAATAAATAAGATATTTTTATTTTTGTTGATTAATTTATTACATTTTAGTCCAGTAAATATTTTAAAATCTTATATTAGACTCCCCAGGGGCCACAATCTAGTTTATAAGTATAGATTAATACCCCTTTGTATTATAATTATAAATGTTAAAAAACTTTAAAATAAATAGTTTAGTATTTATAAGTAGTTTTAAATTATTATTTTTTTACCCACTGAGCTATCACGGTTTTATATGAAAGGACATTTTTTAAAATATTGATGGATGAATGAAGCTCAAGAGGTGTCACAAATGACATGTTCACTTATGGATAGTCTCTGCCTACCACAATTACAAATAACGGCATTTTATATGTATTAATGTGTTAGTGTTATATTAATCTATATTTTTACGTATATTATAAACGTGGGTATTCTGAACACCAGGTGACAAAGTCACGTGATGTTCAGAAGTATTAGTACCTCTGCCAACCCCTTCGGGGATATACGGCGCGAACGTTTACGTTTATGTTATGTTAATCTATATTTTATATAAATTGTAACCTGTTATTACAAATTATTAATGATTGCCGATGTCCCCGGCTTAGTGGATAGCTTCTGGATCCGGAGGTCTAAATAGCCCTCTGGAGGTAATACCCCTCTGTATTATAATTATAAATGTTAAAAACCTTTAAAATAAATAGTTTTATTTTTTTTATTTTTTTTTTAAAGTATATTTGCCAAAATGCACGTTCCTCATAATCATATACCAAAAGCTTATCAGTTTGATCTGACGTGACAGCTAGAAATCAATTATGCAAACCAAACTGCGCCCTCAGGTCTCCAAACTTTTTATAGCCTAGAAATATTGGGTGTAATATTTTAATCGCGTTCATACTTTATGGAATGTTACTCAATCATTCTTCAAATAACATTGAAAATTTGAAATGTATGATTTAGGTACATTAATGCTTAGAATAGTTATATGTGTGTGTGTGTGGGTGGGGCTAGCAAGTTGCAGTGCAGCTATTGGGCGTTATCACAATTTGATCTCTCGGATTACTATGATTGCTATCTGCTATCTACTTGTAACTACTTCTGTGTTATTTAGAGACGTCCTCGCTCGCAAATCATGATATTAACGACGGAACCGCTTTGACTGTGATTTTTTAGTTAGTACATACATACATATACTCACGGCTATAAATCCCTAAAAGGGGTAGCCAGAGCTGAGAAATTATAAATTCATAATGAATTTATAATTTCTCAGCTCTGGCTCTGGCTGGCTGGCTTTTTAGTTAGTATGATACAAAATAGCCTTTTATAATAATGTGTTGGGAGGCATAAGTCTGAGAGGTCACTATTGGTTTATAAGGATTTATAGCATGCAAAGTGAATTATATAAAAAGTCTCTTTAAATAAAAAATAAGTTTTAACGTAGGTTTAAACAGTCAAATATTTTAAAGATAATGATTCTTATTGAGCTATAGTCAAAACTTCTATACTTTACCTGTGTTCCTATTATTAAGGTTATGTTGTAGGTGACGCTTTAGATATTTAACAAAGCTAATGTGATTTGCGGTGCATACAAACCTACGAGTATAACCAACTATCGTATCGTGTATTCTACACTAAGCCTTTGGCTATCTTTTTACGATTATAGAACAGAATAGAATAGAATAACTCTTTATTGCACATCAAACACAAATTTACAAAAATAATAATATGATCAAACAGTTTACAGTGAGGTACAATTGGCGGTCTTATCGCTAAAAGCGATCTCTGCCAGACAACCTTTGGAAGGTGAGATCGATAAATTAATTATTTGGGTAGATGCACAAAACAAGGCCAAAAAAAATCTATTAAGCTTACTTAAAACTAACTTTTTTAATTTAAATAACAATATAAATATTAATCATACAAAATAATATAGATATTTAACGAATATGAACACATACCATACATAAATAACTACATACTTTATATATACAAGCAATACTTATACTTACCAGTGATCCAACATTTGATTTCAAATTCAGTTAATAATCTACATCTGTATGTACATAACAAACGAATGCGTATTAATATCGGTCAGTTATAATTACATCGAAAGTTTAGTAATACAGATTGTGATCGTAATATAACAAAAGTCTTTTATGTTTAATTAGAGTCTGGGGCGAGATGATTGTGTAACAGATGATGTTTACGCATGTCTAAGTATTGGATATTATAGATCGCTTCAGATTAAATGCTAAGAACCCTTCGGGGATAGTTGCAATACTCTCCAAGGCTGAATGTAGACCGGATATTCCCCATCAACCACTTTGTTGCTTCATCATATATTTTAGCGGATTATGTCTTGTTATTATTTGGATTTGGAAGTATAGTAATATTAATTAGCCTGTTTTCACATACATTTTCATGTTGAAATTAATTGTTAATATCCTCATTGGAACAATTAACATGATTCGTCCTGCAATTAATAAGAATAGTTATACAATAAATCATACTATTAACATAAAACTGAGAAGACAATGAGCCATTATTAAGTTATTTTTAGCATCTAAATATCAAGTAGTTTCCTAATTATGTATTTTAAGCTAAACGCATTTTTTTTGCCAATAATAAAATAAAGAAAGTATTATTAAGTAGTAGAAAGTTTTATTATATGTTCAAAAAGTTTACATTTGAATACAACTGAAGATGATGGAAATATTAAAATAAATGATAAATGATGAGTCATTCATAAGAGTGATCTAAAATCGACCACCACCGGGACGGCGGCGGCGGCGAGTAGATGAGATGTGAGCGACCTGCCGTACGCTGAGACAGATTCCATTTCCTACAGATTAATTAAAAGATACTGCTAACTTTAGAGAGAGTGAAAACGTTTATTGACAACTGCGTAGACCCTTCTGATGGATAGCATCGATTGCTTGCTGCCCATTACGATTCTGATACATCGCTCGTCTTCTAATACCGTTGGATGGCAAAGTCCAACAAACTGTTGAGTCCCCGTGTCGCATGATTTAGTTTCATATATCTAGCAACTAGTAATAGCCTTAGGGTAGTAAGTACGTTGCGTGTGGCAGACCAGTTTCAGAACTAGATACGCTTGGTTTCCATCAAAGGCTGCGTGAAATATAGTGTTGGTAATTGCGCTTTCTTGCTGAATATATATACATTGACATTCAATAAGGCAACGATGATATAATGGGTAATATGAATCTCTGACAGTATGGTATAAAATACGTTTGTATAAACTGGCTTAATTAATTTACTCGAAATAAACCAGTAGCTTTAATGTTCTGACGCAAATTCGGTTTTAAAAACTGTAGATCATTTTTACGAACCTTAATAATTAAGTTAGAGTTAGATTAGAGTTAATTAGAGTTTCGAAATAATGTGAAATGTGATTTACTTAAAAATTCATATTTTTCAATGAAAAGTCAACAAATACCTTTCTAAAATGGACAAAAATGTATTCAACTACAGTTGTTTACAAAAATTGGTAGTAGTGGTGTAATCTACTAACGAACTGAATGCAATTTTAAAAATATAAAGAAGTTCACAGAACAAAAAATGCCAAAATAAAGAATACTGTAAGTCAAACAAAACTCATTTTTTCGAAAGTTGGCACAAAACAAATTATCACGCAAAACTTCAAAATTATCGATCAAAATATCGCCTCAAACTTTGCAATCGTATCGTATTTATCAAAAACAATTACAAAGGTACACCCGGAGGCATTAACGGACGTAGGCGATCCTGATTCAAGCTGTGGTACAGTTTCCTCTACTTGATTATGATTACAGACAAACCTGTCGGTTGCCGGCCAATTATTACTCCTACTCTCCCTTTTAAAGATGACTTAACGGTATCATTAGTGTATCTTGTATGGAGAAATTGGTTTTACTTTTAACTACTGTTTTTTCACTCGTGACGCAACTTAACGGATATTATTAAAAGATGTCTGTGATGGAGTAAATGTTTTAGATAGGTGGTTTTAGAGAGATAGTTTTGTATGTTCTCCACTTTACAAGTACACACTAACACGATAAGAAATGATTTCCTATTCAATATTGTCTATTGTAGACTATACTGGTAAGCAAATAAAAATAAGATCAAGACTAATCCTATGAAAACTAACAACAGTAAGTGTTGTATCTATAAATTTGGATTTAGCTATTGATAGCCCAAAGACCAAGTCATTTACAAATAAAGTGGAAGAAAACTAGAGTAATGGGAAACTAAATTAACATCAGTTGCAATTAATATAACTACCTTTTCTCACGGCTAGAACTACCAACCCACCCACTTTTGGAAGTTCGGTGGGGAAAACATGGTCAAACAAAGAATAACTTGGTGATGGGTAACGAACAAGACATTACTTTTGTTTATTTTGTAATTTGATCGATTTGAAATGGTATTTTTAATTCTTCCAGGCTAGACCGGCACTTGATCCAGACCCACGCGCAGCCGGCCGCCGCCTTCCACTGCGAGCTCTGCAACCGCGCCTACAGCTCCCGAACGCTACTGCTGAGACATCGCGCTCTTACACACACTGACATTCGGAAATATCCCTGCGAAAGTTGTCCTAAGGTATTTTCATGTTTCTTTTTTAATCACCTAAATCCCCTCTTAAGCACTGATAGTATAATTCCCTCTAGTCCTATTTCAAAACCAAACATTTAAAAAAACCTTTACTGTTCCTTTATTTTTGCAATGTACCATAAAATACCAGAAATATGTCAGGGCTTCTTAACATTGCCGTAGTTACTTCAGATGTAAAGACGAGCATAACTTTATCGTTTGCGAAACCTGATCGTATTTCAGGTATTTACCGATCCTTCCAACCTCCAGCGCCACATCCGCGCGCAGCACGTCGGGGCCCGCAGCCACGCCTGTCCCGAGTGCGGGAAAACATTCGCAACCTCGTCTGGACTCAAACAGCACACGCACATCCACTCCAGCGTCAAGCCGTTCCAGTGCAAAGTTTGCTTCAAGGTCGGTATTTTATACAAAACTCATACATTATATATGTATGCAACATTCTATATCTCTATCAAAATCTTGATCTGTCTTTAAAATCATGCACCTTTCAATCTGTCACTTTCATTATTTACACTTAAAACATTTATCTACAATGCTTTAGAATGGATGGTACAGTCAAATATTCACATCTTCTTCTTGAGTCAGATTAGTAAACTCTAATAAGAATATTACACAATATAAAATATAATAACAAAAATATATTTGTTTCCAGGCGTACACCCAGTTCTCCAATCTCTGCAGACACAAACGGATGCACGTTGCGTGCAGAGCTTTAGTAGAGTGTGGGAAATGCGGACAATCATTCACTTCATATGCCCATCTTACTAAACACAAACGGTTCTGTGATACTGCAACCACTGCAAATCCTAATCTGAGAGGTCAAATGCCACAAGGATTACCACAGATACCAACACTGCCAAACGTAGCCATGAATTCACAAAATAACCCTAATTTATTCCCTATGTATCGGCCTACTCTGCCTTTACCTTACAATACATTTGCGCAATATCCTGCGATACTACCAGAGTTTTTGAATCCACTTATGCTCAATATTCAAGGAAGCCGTCTTCATGATTTTGCTCTTTCTAATATGAATTTGATGCCGAAGCCCACAGAAGAAAGACTTTCAGTGAAAAGCATTGATAGTTCCAACTCTTTAGATGACTTGAAAAAAACTAAAGATGATTTCGATACAATTAAAAGGGAAACGGACAGTAATGATAGAATTACACCAAAATCCCAGATACAAACCGCTAAACAATCTCCCGCTTCAAACGAAGACACATTATCTCAACCACGACCATCACCTGTGATGGGATCAACTACACCTATGATTTTCAACTTTTCCAAAGAAGAACACAAGCGAAAGTCGCCATATCAGTTTTCATTGAAATTAAACAACAACAATGATATGACAAATAAACGTTCCCTGCATCCAGGGATTAATAAACAAAGAACTAAGAGCGTAAACAGTGAGCAAGAAAAACGTTTTGAATATTCTGATAATGAAGAAGATGAAATAAAAAAAGATCTGGCAGACCAGCCTCTTGATTTGTCAGTGAATCGTAAGCAAAGTGATAAAGAATCAGAAGCTAATGATGACATGGATGATCGCTCCTTTCGCAACTCTTCTGTGAAATCTTATTCTCCGCCAGAAAGCCCTATTGAGCGAGATACTAAAACACCAGAAAATGAAACCACTGACGTGGATGTAGAAGAAATAGATACTAAACGCGAAGAATCTCCACCACAGCTGGTTTCTCCTCCGATGGCATTTCCAATGCCAGTTCATCCTCAGCACATAAATAGTCATATGGACATGTTCAGGGCTAGATTTCAGCCCTTTCACGCCACTCATGAATCTATTTTAAATTCATCGCACTCGCCGTATGTTCCCAGTCCGTTTAATTTTTTATCCCCACTTCTCGGCACTGACGGACCTGATAGACAAGGGGCTGCTTATGCGAAGTTTCGTGAATTTAGCTCAGCATCCAGCAAGCTGAGAGATAGATATGCTTGCAAATTCTGCGGAAAAGTATTTCCCCGAAGTGCAAATTTAACTCGTCATTTACGAACACACACAGGTGAGCAGCCTTACAAATGTAAGTATTGCGAGCGATCCTTTTCAATCTCGTCAAACTTGCAGCGTCACGTAAGGAATATTCACAACAAGGAGCGTCCTTTTCGGTGCCCTTTATGCGATAGATGTTTTGGACAGCAAACCAACTTGGATAGACATTTGAAAAAACATGAAGCGGAAGGTGGTGATTCCCCCAGCTCTGCTGACACAGAACGAGAGGATGCATATTTTGATGATATTAGATCGTTCATGGGAAAAGTGACTTGTTCTCCGGGGGCTGGCACTCCACCAGCCACCTCCCCACACTCCTCACAACCCCCGCACAGACCTTCAGCTCTCGCCATCACTACATAGCAACCTCAGCCTCTATTTCGCTTTTGGAGCAAGGTTTGCGAAGGCTATTCAATTTAAAATTTAGTAAATAAATGCTACGTACTCTGGTGTCTCTCTAGATAAATTAAGATAGAGAGCAATTCATCTGTATGACATACTTGTGCGAAGTATAGAAGATTTATATGTTTGGTCATGCACACTACAGTGTGTAATGAAATGGTTTTGTTCCTATTTTATTTCACAGTTTAAGATATTATAGAAGCGCAACTGTAAATAGGGTGTACAACGTAGTATTAAATTATTATTGAAGAATCAGTAACTTGATTTAAATAAGAAAATGTTTAAAATATGTTTATTTCAACACAATACATTTCAAAAATATTGTCATTGTTGTCTTCTATGTAAATTACGAATAATGGTGTTAGATTTAAGATGAATTTTAAATCTCTTTAGTCGAAAATTACCAAAGCTTCATTAAAATTGAATTGGCTTTACTTTAATTCTATGAAATTGCACTATAAATTAAGTCAATTGGAACTCTGTATTATAATATTTGTTATTAAAATAGCTTTTTATAATTAAAATATTTTGTTGAGTTTGTTGTAAAGACGTAAATTGTAAATAAAAAATCAAACGAAGCATATCGTATTATCGTGACGTGAAGTGAAGCTCAAATTTCATTTTAATATCTTTATTAGTATATAACTCTTCATAATTATAAAAAAAGAAATAAGTTATATAATGTAAGGTTAGTCTTAGATTCAACAAATTGTTTCACTGTAAAAGTTAAGTACTGTTAATCCGAAAGCGAAGGTCATATCATTCCATTTGCTTATCTATTTGCGATGTAAATTGAATAATGAGATATTTGATTTATCAAGGCTCCTTTTGTTTCCCAAATTTCGTATGGAACTTGATAACAATGGGTCGATAATAGTCGGAAGCTAATATTTTCAAGTCCATTTTTCTTATAATAAGCGTTTTATTTCCCAGGATGATAAGAATCTCAAGATATTGTGCAAATCGAATGAAATTCTTCCAAGTTATTCTTCAGCTATCAATCACAGCACGTCTTTTCCTAGTTAAATATTATTAAAGCTACTTAAATATAAGACTAGATTGTCACTTAAATCGATACAGTTACACTTAAGTCTAGACACTTATTTGAGTTTTAAACTTGTTATTGTAATGCATTGAAAATAAAACAATACATACATTATAATATCGTTTTATTGCTATCTAATATTTGAGTGTAATAAACCATAATATAAAACGGCGATAGGCCTGCCACCTATCACGTGAATACACTGTCCAAGCAAAACGCGTGTACTCTGGACTGGTGACAATGTCACGTGATGTTTAGGAGTATACCTCTGCCCACCCTTTCAGGGATATACGGCGTGAACATTTGAGTTGGTTTTTAATTAACCACTTTAATACGTCAATGGAAAAAACCAGGTGCTCAAATGTGGTTTACTCAGCTTCAAATCCAGTGTCTCGGAATTATTTCAAAGGTATACTTATTTTGTCTAGCCGTGTTGTTAAACGTGAATAAAATTATAAACTATTTACTATAAATAAAAAAATACTACTACAAACTGTTATTGTTTAGAGAGGATGGATGACAGTAAATTGGTGAAAGAGATCTATAGAGTCAATGTGGAAGGTAATGTGAGTAGAGGACGACCACGAAGGACTCACCTGGACCAAATAGAGAGTGTTTTAAAAAAGACAGGCGTCCGAACAATGAATATTAACAGAGCATTTATGAAAAGATTGATGGATGTGGACGAAGCAAAGGAGGTTTGCTAGGATCGTACAAAGTGGCGATCAATATGGCGTGAGTGTATATATGTTTACTAATCCATAAGTTGCATGGTATTATAAAAGTTGTATAAGGTCATGAGAAAAGAACCATAGGTTTCAAAAACTCAGGGTGCTATCGATATCTATGTCCTCTTGGTCATGAACCGTAATAGTTAGATTTTATGTCATTTTTAATGATGATAATATAACACAAACCACTGAATTAAACAATAAAGGCTACCATACACCTAAGATTATGATTTTGAAGTTTTTAATCAATATTTGTAGCAGTATTAGGCAGACCCATAAAATGACAATTTTAGTAAGAAAAACTCTAGATTAATTTGTTAACTTTTAAATTAAAAAAAAATAGTAATAAAAAAAACTTAATGGGAGTTTTTTCTAAAACTGACACAATTATCCTCTAAGAGGGCCTCTTAGAGGATAATTGTGTGGAACCCTTCTCACATTAGCCTACTTGCACTTGTATTATGTTTATTATGGAAATTTCCTCTCAATGCTCTTTAATTTAATTTCTGAAGCGTTACAATTACCGAAACACCTGTTGATGATCATACATTTATTGAATTGAATAAAAAAAACTCTTTATTGCATAGAACACATAAAATAATTACCGAAATATAAAACATAAGTAGTTACACTCGGCGTTCTTTTCTCTGACACAGTACGCATAATACATATCTGATAATAAATTTACAAGTCTAAAAGTAACAAAATTCAATATGTACACTGTACAACTTGTCGTTGATCGTAGTTTTAAACTTACGCCATAAATGTATCCTATAATCATATTTCACGGATATATTTTTTTAACTAAGCGATGTACGTTTTGTTTCTAATAAAGTGTTACTTCGCCATTGGCAAACATTGCACAATAACCACAAAGTCAATTCACTCTTTTTGCTCAACCGGGCTAACAAGACTAATGACACAAAATACAATATGTATTTGTTATCAGACATCTATCACTGATAGTAATAGGGTGTATTGGGGTTAGATGTAGCGAATGGCTTTATCAGTGAAAGCAAGGACGCGGCAAGGACGAGATAACAGCAAATTATACTTATTATCTGACGGCCGAGCCGGGCCATTCGCTGCCCGCGCGCACCGCTCTGCTGTTTTAGCATGATCGCATTTTTTACACACTCGTTTTATAAGCGGCGATGTCTTGCGCCTATTGAGAGGAGAGGACACATTTTGCATGGAATAATGCCTCTGACAAAATGTAAATTTATGAAGGGTGCTTGGTAGTATTTACTGTTTTTAATTTCTTACTTTTAGGGATCTTAATAGAGAACTTACAAGCTGTACTTTTTTATTTTTGTATGTTAAATATAATTATGAATTGTTATGCACTTATACAATGAAAACTATAATTTCATTTAAATGATTATATATGCCAATGTCAATGCCATTGTATATCTATGTCGTGGCCATATCGTAGATTTGAACACATCGTGAAATGATCGATCATTTCATGAAATGGTCACATTTCATGATGTGGCCAACTTAATTTGACCAGATCATAAAATCGTCAACGTTTCACGATTTTGTCATCCACGCTTGGCCAGATCGTAAAAATAGGGAAACCTGTGAAATGCGATCCAAACTCTACCGTTTTTTAACATATTGCTCAGTTTTTTCGTAATTAGCAAAGTACCTATTCGAAAACATTTTCGTCGAAAACTCTCTTCTTATTACTTTCTTCCTCCCTTGCTTAACTTTTTAACTGCGAGAAATAACACTTTTGACAGCGGCCGCCATCTTCACTCATAAACAAAGCGTTTTCAGCGCCTCTACCGGTAATTAATGTAACTACTTTACGATATGACCAAATAATCTTAACCATTTCATGAAGAGGCCGCGCGTTTAGTTGGCCATATCGAGAAACGATTTCTTATCATTGATCTGCCCAAACCACATCACGATGTGGCCAATAAACAGTTGAACATTTCATGAAATACGACCATTTCATGAAATGATCGATCATTTCACGATGTGTTCAAATTTACGATATGGCCACGACATCTATATATACTTGATTCTGAATTTATTGAAAACTAGTCGTACTTCCCGGTTTTACACTGATGGTGTTAAGTATTTTTCACTGCTTACAATATTTAGCGTGATAATGTATAGTCTATGTTGCTTCGAAAAGTTTTAGCGTTCTATTATTGTTGCGGATATTTTTCAATACCGACATACGAACAAATGTTCCCTCTTTTTAAATATATAAAAAGTATCCTATGTCCTTTTACTGGTTCTAAGCCACCTCTCCACCAATTTTCAGCCAAATCGGTTCATCCGTTCAATGTTGCTAGAGCCTAGAGCTACTTTAGAGCCAAGGCTATACTGGTTTGTCCTAAAATCGGGTTTGAACGATAACATATATATAGATTAACGTTTATTAAAGTGTTCACCATGTGTACTTCGTATTCTATTAAATATTTGAACGTTTACTGTAACATTGAATAAGAATTGAACCATGCTAAGGCTTTTGACCTGGATAATTCGAATATCCTATATAATGGATGGCTAGAGCAGACTTGATTAAATAATCGCACGTTCGACACGCCTCATTGTCTAGGACAACTTAACTGAGAGACGTTCAAGGAATTCGACGCCCTTTTACTAACAATTTGGTTAAAAAGATTAGAACTTAATTCACTGTAAGGAATAGATTATATCAATTTCTTACAAGAAATCGTTCAAAAAGTGTTAAAATCATACGTGTAAGTAAGTACTGTTCAATACACTCAAAACTTTCATTACACTCACACCTTTAGTTGCCATGAGGGTTGGCTGAGTTTAAGGTTCAAGGACTTTGTTTGATCCCGGCAAACCTCTCGAACTTCATTTTTCCATCAATTTTATCATGGCCCCTTTCTATAAGCTAAATTTTGGGAATGAAATTATTGCTTATATGCAGTAGCAATGTTTTATGTACCATTGTTTTCATCTAAGCCTCTAAGCTCTTTGTGATAATTAAATATTGAAATGATTTAACGTGTGATTAGTATGATTCTGGCCACTTTATGTATAACCGGGGTTGAATATTACAAAATATTATGTAATTGATTATCATGGGTGTCGAATGAGGCGACGAAGTGTATTAGGATTTTTTAAGATGTTGTTAGACGATTAGGCTGGAAACCCATTACGAACCATCCTTTATTTTTACAATAATTTCAGTACTAATCTTCCAAAATAACAAAGTATTTTTCGGATTCAGCAGCCGTGAGTTAATGTATGTATGTAATTTATAAGTTAGAAAGTTCAGTAGCAAATAGTTTTCTCTTCAAATGTCAAAAACACATTCTTTAATCAGATGTAAGATCGAAACTTCTCTTCATTCTCGTAAGGCACACATGTAGCTCATTAACAGTAAGTTGAGTTAAGTATGCCTACTATTTAGTTAAAATTAGTATTATGCTTACATTGTTAGGATAAACTTTCTCCTGACTGTATATCGCTCGTCCAAATCACAGTATATCAGTGTATAAGAAATTCCTGTATGTCATTTCTCCGCGCGATTACTAAGTTAATAAGACACATTTCGTGTAGGGTGCGCATGCGATTGTGTGTCGGGACAGTGCGGCGGGCGCCTTGTACAGCCCGCGAGAATTGGACAATGGCGGACGCTGTGTCAACTCGGCGGAACGAGGCTCACATGGTGGTAGAAAATATTGAAACTTGTATGGTTTAATTTTTTATTATATTATAATACTTTGGGAGATATGAATGAGACTGACGCAATTAATAAAGTATTGTATTATGTGTCTCCATCTTTTTTTCCAAATCACTGGAAGTATTGTATTTCAAAAAATAAAAACACTTCCAGTGATCAAAAAACATAAATATAAAATTATACAAAAACCGATAAACCAAATTTAAAAAAATAATAATAATACCAACCGTGATAGCCCAGTGGGTAGAACACTCGGTTATCGTGCAAACGACTAGTGTTCAAATCCTGGGTCGGGCCTACACCAATTTGTCTTTTCTAAAGACATATGTGTGGTTAATTTATCATGGTTGTTAACGGTGAGGGAAAACATCGTGAGGAAACCCACATGGCTGAGTTGTACTTAGTCATGTGACAGTGTATTCGTACAAAACGGCGATAGGCCTGCCCCCTATCACGTGAGTACACTGTCCATGCAAAACGTGGGTACTCTGAACACCAGGTGACAAAGTCACGTGATGTTCAGAAGTATTAGTACCTCTGCCAACCTCTTCGGGGATATTCGGCGTGAACGTTTATGTTATGTTATGTTATGTAATAATAATACGAATGTTCACTTAATAAATGCAAGTATACTTACTACTCCCATAAATGAATGCATACATAAGAAGCAGGCTAGAACACACATACGATTTGCTGAGTTAATCTTTTACTATTTCTAGAGATAAAATTAAGTTATAGAATGAAAATAATACGGGTACCCAGGAAAAACAAATACAAGGTAAACACATATATTTATTTATTGATTTGAGAAACAAACGGTACACAATATTTCAAATAAGATAAAAATACAGAGAAGTTCTTGACGTATAAAGTTTCTACCAATTGTTATACAGACGATACAGAAAAACGCATTAAATTAAAATAAGTTATGAAAACAAAACAATTATACATCAGTTGTAATATGGATAATTTATACAGATGAAATTAAGTAAGTTAAATGAATTATTGTCATTCCCACCAGACCAAGCAAACACTACAAAATTACAAAATATGCATAGAGATTTTAGGAAATAATGTTAACAATATTTTATGATAATAAAATATACCTAAATAAGATACTTACTTTTAAAGGTTAAAAATACATAAATTAATAATATATAAGATAATTATGAATGAAAGTACTTAAAATACATACTTTAATAATAAATATAACATAATAAGTAAATATTTAAATATAAAATAATAAATAAATATAAATTCAAATATATACAAATATATATATATATTTGGTCGTGCATATTTTGAATTAAATGAAGTAAACAAGTTTATATCTTTTTAAAGCTTTAAGTAAGATATCAGTGCCTCTCCTCTCCTATTTAAGTAAAGACAACAATTTAAATAACGACAGCATAAAAAGGAGTCAAATTTTCCACAGCAGTGGGGTGAAATTGTAATCACAATTTCGGGTACCGACATCTCGGGGATGCGGAATCGGACTGAGGGGGAGCGACCCCGGGTGAGAAGTAGAACGTCTCTCGGCCGTCTTCCTGTGTAGAAACGGACTCCATTCAACGCACGGAACACTAGCTATTTGACTCTAAGTTTGCAAAAACTTTCATACCGCGATGTAGGTTTTTTTGATTTTTCAGAATAAATAATGGCTTTATGCAAGTGGTTTTTGGTGTACAATAAGAAGTTAGTTCCAAAATAGTAAAACTGCATTTTTTTTGCAGATTGCATCACGTATCACTATATAATTGAATATTTTTACTGTCATTCATTGTGTAGAGTGAATGGTTAATTTAACGGATTCTAATTAGCGCTAGTAAATATTTTCTTTCCTTTTCTTTCTTTTAGTTATGCTAAAAATACGTGAGAAAGTAGGTAAAATTCAAATTTTATATAAAATTTCCAGTTTGTTTCTATGAATACGAATGAAAATATAGTATTCGATGGACTATCTTTAATTGAGTCAAATGATGCATCAATGGGAAAATTAATGCCACAATTGTCAAAGAGATTTAAGTAAAGTTTACCTATATTTAGTACTAATAATGCTTTATATTTCACTATCTACTTAAATAAATATATACGGACATATTAAATGTAAAGAGTAGTATTAATAAATATCTGAGATTTCTTCATTCACTGCTCTTTGTGATTTTGAAAGCGCTTTTATGAATTGTTGAGTATCTCCACAAATAAGCTCATTTTCAAGTTGAGTTAAAGTTGAGTAAAGCGCTATGAAGTATTTATAACAATCTAAAAACCTACCGCGAAGTAGGATGATTGCTACTGGCGCCATCTAGTATGTAACATGTAAATTAGTAAAGATTTGGTTTAGGTCGCGTGCGACTGTTATTTTTCATGTATAATTTTGGTGTTTCTATACCTATTTCTATGATTCTTTTTTTATTGAATTGGTAATAATGTTGATTTTGTTAAATAAGGGATGAGAGAGAGTAATATAAACGTAAGAGTAAACAAAAATAAGCAGAATGCTCCGAACAGGAGTAACACGTGTTATTGTGAGTCGACCATAAAATTTAGACATAATATGCTGTAGCGGAATATTTTTCAAACCATTTTACATAACATAACATATACATACATAAATATATGTATACGTACATATGACATACGTATATATGAGTATATATACTCACGGCTATAAATCCCTAGAAGGGGTAGCCAGAGCTAAGGAATTAGAAATTCCTCAGCCACTTTTGGAAATTGAGTGGGGAAAAGATGGTAAAGTAAAGGTTGTTCGTGATGGGTCTCCAGCCGCATCGCCCAAAAATCCCTTAAAAGCCCCAATACCGTTAGTCACCTCTTACGTACACCCATCGGTAGAAACGGGGTAGTGCTATTCTAATCCAACACTACACGGCAAAACCATTCAAACCATTTTATGTATGATATGACGTGATTTCTATGTAACTTTAACCATGCGAACGCGGCAGAAGAATAAAAAATAGTAACTTCTCCCGTTTTCCCAAAATTTCCCAAAATTCCTCTTCACTACTTTGCCGAAAAGTATACTATAACCTGCCCAGGACTATGAAGAATAATTGTACCAAGTTTCGTTAAAATCTGTCGAGTAGTTTTTGATTCCATAAGGAACATAAAAACCGACAGACAGACAGACAAAAATTTTACTGATTGCATTTTTGGCATCGGTATCGATTCCTAATCACCCCCTGATAGTTATTTTGAAAATATATTTAATGTACAGAATTAACCTCTCTACAGATTTATTATAAGTATAGAAGATGATAACTCGGCGGTATATTTAATGTTATAAAATATACATCCAAATAACATCCTAATTCTATTGTAGTGTAGTGTGAGTGCACCATACCCCCTCTTGCTCTTATAATATGTAAGTTAATTGTAAGCCTTAATAGTTAGTACTAAACGTATATTCAACGAAACGGATAACTCGTCTATCAATTCCATCATTGCACTATGATTATTAAATGAATGATCTCTGTGGGATTTGAACCGGAGACCTACAGACCCACAAGAGACCCAAAGAGGTAGATGAATAATAATTTCTTCCAATGTTTAGTCAACAGTCTTTGAAGTGATTCTATACTAAGTAAGTAAAACAGTATACTACTCCAATAAATGTATGCATTCATAAGAAGTAGGCGAGAACGACGCGAGAACATATATATGATTTCTTGACTTAATCTTTTACTATTTCTAGAGAAAAAAAGCGGGACCCAGGAGAAACCAACACAAACTAACAGTTGAATTGTACATTTCTTTTTTAAATCATGCATTTTTAAAATAAAATTAGATAAAGTAAATAAGTTCCTACTTTTTAACAACTTTTGGAGAAATATCATTGCCTCTCCTATTTTAACAAAGACGCAACAATTTACAACCGTTTATATTAAAATAATGACGGCATAAAAAGGAGTCAAATCTTCTACAGCAGTGGGGTAAAGTTGTGATCACAACTTCGTGTACCGGCATCTCGGGGATGCGGAATCGAACTGAGGGGGAGCGACCCCGGGTGAGAAGTAGAACGTCTCTCGGCCGTCTTCCTGTGTAGAAACGGACTCCATTCACCGAACGGAACACTAGCTATTTGACTCTAAGTTTGCGAAAACTTTCATACCGCGATGTAGGTTTTTTTGATTTTTCAGAGTAAATAATGGCTTTATGCAAGTGGTTTTTGGCATAAAATAAGTTGTCAGTTATTAAATAGTTAAACTGTATTTTTTTTGCAGATTGCGTCAGGTATCACTATATTATTGAATATTCTTACTTTTATTCATTGTGTAGAGTAAGTTATGGTGAATTCAACGGATTCTAATAAATGTTAAGCTAAAATCACGTGAAAAACTAGGTAAAATTCAAGTCTCATATAAAAATTCCAGTTTGTTTCTATGGATACAAATGGAAATATAGCATTCTCAATCAACTAATACTGTAATTACGATTATTTGATATAATAACTCGGCGATATATTGAATAATATAATATACACATATAAATAATATCCAAGACTGAAAAACATATATTCATTATATACATAACATAACATAAACGTTCACGACGTTTATCCCCGAAGGGGTTGGCAGACGTACCAATACTTATGAACTCATATGGCAGCGCCATCTTGTGTCCAGAAAAGGTACCCACGATTTGCTTGGACAGCGTACTCACGTGATAGGAGGCAGGGCTATCGCCTTTTTGTACGAATACACTGTCACATGGCTAAGTACAACTTACGATGTTTTCCCTCACCGTTAACAACTGTAAGCGATGGCGGCGCGCTTTAGCGTTAGTTTTAGTTTTTTAAATTTGAATTTTATGAACGTATAATGTATCTGTCATTTTTATAAATTTTGTGGGTGTTATGTATTTTTAATGTTAAATGTCAGGTAGTTTTGCTATGTCAGTCTGCATCTAACGGTTGTACGGCGAAGTCTTTTGTGTGTTTCCAAAATCGAATAAACGTTTTGTGATATATTTTGGACTTTGATTTGGGTGATCCCGGAACTAGCTTCAGTAGCTTACATTGGTCATTCGAGCCGGATCATGCCAAATCTTTTTGATACTCCGCCACAGAAGAAAATGAGTGCCCGAGAGGAGCGTGCTGCGAGGCGTACGGAAAAGCAGGAGGAAGACCTTGCTGCAGGTTATCTGCGTCATAAACTGTCCTGTGGTAGCAGTAGAGCTTCGACAAAGAGGTCATCGGCTTCTGTGGAATTACGGAAGAAGCAGGTGCTGTTGGAGGCAGCGACCAAGAAGGCGGCCATCGAGATGGACCTGATTGATAAGGAGGCTCAAGTTCAAATGGCAATGGCAGATGCAGAACTCGAGGAAAAAAGTTATTACAGTCCACAAAAAGAAGGCGACTTGGATAATTGGTTGGAGAATCAGGCTAGTTACACTAGGTCACGTCAGAAGGTCTCCGAGCATGAAGAAAACCCGGACGACAATTTGTCAAAAAGTATGGCGGTAGAACGACCGCGCGTCTCCCATGGTTTACCCGGGCCCCCGGCACAAGACGCGGCGGCGACATTTGATGTCAACTACACCATACAGCAATTGACTAGCGCGCTGAAGGATATTACCAAGTCGGTTGCAGCGAATAATGTACCTAACGGTCATTTACTTGGTCGATTGAGTACATCAAGAGATTTACCCGACTTTTCGGGCGATTCGATGGAGTGGCTTTATTTTAAAAAAACCTATGAAGATTCTACCCACTTATGCAGATATACGGAGGCTGAAAACTTGGGGCGATTGAAGAGATGTCTTCGAGGTGCGGCAAAAGATGCGGTCAGTGGCTTATTTATCTGTGCTACATCGCCAGAAATAGTTATGGATACTTTGGAGCTTCGTTTCGGTAATCCTGACTGTATAATAAAAAGAATAATGTATGACATAAAAAAATTAACACCACTGCCTAACGAATATCATAAAGAAGTAATTAGTTTCTCAGTGAAAATAAAGAATTTTGTGGAAGCAGTGAAAGCGGTTCAGAGGGACGAATATTTACGAGGTAACTCTATTACTTCTATTATTTTGTCAAAACTACCCGCTGTGTTAATTTCAAAATGGTCGGATTACAGTTATGATCGTATCATGCAAAGCAATGAGTCACGCTTGGTTATTTTGTCAGAGTTTTTAACGCGAGAAGCAGTGAAAATATCAGCTACGGCCAGTACAATAAACATCGAAAAACCTCTGCAAAATAAAACATTCTTGATGCATACGGACACTTCCAGTTTATGTTTATTCTGTCGAAAAGCTAAACATAAAATATCAGAATGTAAACAGTTTAAAAAGGCCATGCGAAAGACTAAATGGCAGTTTGTGAAACGTAATGGCTTGTGTTATAAATGTATAGCTGCTCGACACAGCCGCGATACATGTTCAGCTCCCGTGTGCGACAAGGATGGGTGCGGTCGAGAACATCACCAGTTATTACATTTCGCCGAAGATAAAAACCGGGCGACCTTGACATTGCAAGACAGCGGACAACAGCAGGCAGTGTCGACGGCGGCGGCGGCAGCGCGCACTCCATCTTGTACGAGCGCGAACGCCAGTAGCTCCGAAATACAAACTGTTTCCCATGTAAACACGAACGCGCCAGTGAAAGTGTTGTTAAAAGTGCTGCCTATTCGTATATATGGCAAAAATGGCTATGTGGATACTACGGCTTTGCTCGACGACGGGTCCACGGTGACATTAATTAGTAGTGAACTAGCAAATCGTCTGAATTTATGTGGTAAACAAAAAACATTACGAGTGAGCGGTGCATGGTGTGATAACGAACTAAAATGTAGTACAACTGTTTTGAATTTTAAGCTTTCTGGCAAGGATAATAGGGTTCATAATATTGTAGCTCAGAGTATTGATCAGTTGAATTTACCTTACCAGGATATTTCGTGTGTAGATATAAATAAGTATACTCATTTAAAAGGTTTGCGTTCAGAGTTTATAAGTTCAAACATAAAACCTGAAATACTAATAGGGCAGGACAACTATCATTTAATGTCGCCAATGAAAATACAATTAGGTAGATCTAATGAGCCGTCCGCTACGCTTACTCCCCTAGGGTGGTGTTTACATGGTGTGGTACGTGTTCCGCGGTGCGCAGCAGGTGAGTGGTCATTTTTTACATATGACAATTCTGCCACTTTTGTCACTCAAAACGACAGCCATCCAAACCTCGAGGAGCAATTATTACGTGAGATGTACAATGAGGTAAAACAATCCTTCGCTTTGGACTCAATGGGTATATCATGTAAATCTCGCGAGAACGCAAATGATGCTCGCGCCGTGGCTATCTTGGACAAGACTTCTGTGCTCGTTAATGGTGAGTGGTATGTTGGTTTGCCGTGGAAAAATGAAAATTGTGAGCTAACTGATTCTTACCCTGTTGCGTTGAATAGGTTAAGGAATATTCACAATAAAATGAATAAGGATCCGAAGTTTGCTATAAGATATAATGAGAGAATCAGTCACTTATTAGAAAATAATTATGCGTCAATAGTAGGAAACAATGAAACAGTTGCGGGGTCTAAGGTTTGGTATTTGCCGCATTTTGGGGTTGATAACCCAAATAAGGAGAAGTTACGTTTGGTATTTGACGCCGCAGCTAAAAGTAAAGGATATAGTTTGAATGATTATCTTCTGACAGGACCAGACCTTTTATCATCACTATTTGGTATTATGCTTCGTTTCAGGGAAGACAGGGTCGCTGTAACAGGGGATATAAAGGATATGTTTCTCAGGGTGAAGATACGAAAGGAGGACCAGCATGCCCTGAGATTTCTGTGGAGTAGCAACAGCTGTGATACACCTAAAACGTATGTTATGAATTCATTAATTTTTGGAGCTAACTGTTCTCCCTTTATTGCACAGTATATTAAAAATAAAAATGGCTCACGCTATTCATCATCCATGCCGCATGTGGTTGATGCAATATGTAATTATCATTACATGGATGATTATATTCAGAGTTTACCGAACGAGTTAACTGCAATAGAGATGGTAAAAAATATATCATTAATTCATAAAGAGGGCAATTTTGAGATAAGAAATTGGATAAGTAATAGCGCTGCCGTATTAAACAGCGTGCCTAAAAAGACTTGGGGTAATTCAATATGCAAATTTAAGATAGAAGGTAGTATTTCTGAAAGAATATTGGGTATGATTTGGTATCCAAAGGATGATCTATTAGGTTTTGATTTATCGTTAAAACGCATCCCACAGAGTATCATCTCTGGAAAACAACGACCGAATAAACGCGTTATGTTACGTGTAATTATGTCAGTATTCGACGTACTTGGTTTTTTGACCCCATTTACTGTCCAAGGTCGTATAATGTTACAGGATACATGGAGACTCAAGGTCGGTTGGGACGAAGACATACCAGATGAAATATATAGAAAATGGTGTCAGTGGCTCGACCTACTTAAAGAAATGGGAAATGTTCGAATTCCAAGATATCATATGAATATGATGATGGGCGATGTTACGAGAGAGAGCGAGATAGCTACTATTGGCAGAGCTACCGCGACGTTCGAGCCTACGATGCACGATGCTACGCAGGAGGCTACGAGCGCCTACGACGATGGCGTAGCAGCGGCTAGGAATACGCAGTATAACAGGTTACAATTACATATTTTTAGTGATGCGTCTAGTAAAGCGATGGCTGCTGTAGCCTATTGGCGTTGGGTAGACAGTAACGGAAAGATATATGTTTCGTTTATTGCAAGTAAAAGTAGAGTAATGCCTGTTAAACCCCTAACAATGCCGCGAGCGGAACTTCAGGCTGCTTTACTGGCAGCACGATTAGGAAAAACATTAATAGAGGAACATAGACTAAAACCGCAACAAAAATTCCTATGGTGTGACTCGACCACGGTACTTCACTGGATCCGTAACAATGAACGAACATATAATACGTTTGAAGCCAACCGATTAGGGGAAATCGACGAGTGTACCTCTATTAAGGAATGGCGTTATGTTCCCACCAAATGTAATATAGCTGATTTGGCTACAAGAGAGTCGTTTGAGATGAATATATTTAAAACAAGATGGTTTAGCGGTCCCGAGTTTTTGCATTTAGAGGAAAGTTTATGGCCAAGAGACGTAATCGAAACAAAAGGTAAATATTGTGATAATATTTTAGTGACACAGTCATCCCCGTTACCGGCTAATAATTTTCCTATACCAGATGTGTGTCGATTTTCATCGTGGTTGCGCTTAGTCAGAAGTACTGCTATGGTTTTATTATTTATTGCTAAATGTAAAAAACAAAGTGTAAAATTGGATTCTGCTATTCTCGAGCAAGCTGAACATTTGCTACTAAGATATGCGCAACAACAATCATTTGAAAATGATTTGAATATTATAAAGGACAAGCGTTGTTTGCCTCGTTCGAGCAAGTTGCGAATTTTATCACCTTTTTTGGATGGAAATGAGATAATGCGTGTAGATGGTCGAATAAAAAACGCAGAAGTTGATATTCAAGTAAAAAATCCCATCATTTTGGATGGACGTCATTGTTTAACTAAACTTATTGTGTCCCACTACCATAGAAAAGCTGCGCACTGTAACCAAGAAACTGTTGTTAATCAGCTTAGACAAAAATATTGGATTATTAAACTAAGGCCGACTGTTAAAAATGTTATATCAAAATGTATGTTATGTAGAATACGTAAGTGTACTCCTCAGGTACCCAGAATGGGTGACTTACCTGCTGCGAGAGTAGCTCATCATCAGCGCCCCTTCACTCACTGCGGTATTGATTTGTTTGGCCCCATGGAGGTCACTATTGGTAGAAGGAAAGAGAAACGCTATGGTGTTCTATTTACTTGTATGACGGTACGTGCGATTCATTTGGAAACAGTTTCATCTCTTACTACAGATGACTTAATTATGGCGTTACGACGTATGGCGGCGCGTAGAGGGTGGCCTCGTTTCTTTTATTCTGATAATGGAACTAATTTGAGAGGGGCTGAAAAGGAACTAAGAAAGTCTATTCTAGATTTAGATAATACTTCTTTGAGGGATGAAGGTCTAAACAATGGATCTGATTGGGTCTTTTCACCCCCAGGAAGCCCACACTGGGGTGGGGTATATGAGAGGATGATACGAGGGGTAAAAACATCGCTACGTGTAATTTTAAAGGAACGTTCTCCGCACCCTGATACACTTGCAACATTGTTGGCTGAAGTGGAGTCTATTATCAACAGCAGACCATTGACTTACGTAAATACAGATGATCCTAGCTGCCCAGAGTCGATTACACCAAACCATTTTTTGATTGGAACCTCTGTCAGTGGACCCACAATTGGAAAATATGATGACGGTGATCTTTCTTTACGAAAAAGGTGGCGATCAGCTCAAAGATTAGCTGATATGTTTTGGTCCAGATGGGTCAAAGAGTATTTACCCACATTACTTCCCCGTCAAAAATGGAACAGCGAGGAGAAACCACTTGAGGTAGGTAACCTGGTTTTAGTTGTCGATCCTAACAGTCCCAGGTGCTCTTGGCCCAAGGGGCTCATAGCGCGAGTATTCCCAGGTAAGGATGGTCGGGTGAGAGTGGTGGAAGTGCGCACGGCGAGTGGTCTCCTGCTGCGCGCCGCGACACGCATCGCACCTATTTCTGTTGGTGATTCGTGCTGATAGCACTGGGGTGGGGAATGTAAGCGATGGCGGCGCGCTTTAGCGTTAGTTTTAGTTTTTTAAATTTGAATTTTATGAACGTATAATGTATCTGTCATTTTTATAAATTTTGTGGGTGTTATGTATTTTTAATGTTAAATGTCAGGTAGTTTTGCTATGTCAGTCTGCATCTAACGGTTGTACGGCGAAGTCTTTTGTGTGTTTCCAAAATCGAATAAACGTTTTGTGATATATTTTGGACTTTGATTTGGGTGATCCCGGAACTAGCTTCAGTAGCTTACAACAACCATGAAAAAAATTAATACACATATTAATTTTAGAAAAGACACATTGTTGTAGGCCCGACCCGGGATTTGAACTCACGCCCTTATGTTTTCGGGCGGGTGTTCCACCCATTGGACTATCATGTCGATTTCATTATACGAGTATGATCTATCTATGCTATTTATATTATAAAGCTGAAGAGTTTGTTTGTTTGAACGCTAGAATCTCAGGAACTGCCCAATCAAATTGAAAAATTATTTTTGTGTTGGATAGTCCATTTATTGAGGAAGGCTTTAGGCTATATATCATCACGCTGTGACTAATAAGAGCAAAGAATCAGAGATAAATGTAACGAAAACGGGGATAATAATTCATATTTTAAGGCTTCCGTTGTGTGTGCTGCGTTAACGGTTTAAGTTACACAAAAAGTATGTATAAAAGAATTGTTCTTCTTTAAATGATCTATAAAAATGTGCGCGACAGTTTATCTCTATTTTTTAAGATTGACTCACTATAAACATTTTAATGGTAATCAAAAGAGGATGGGCACAAATGTATGGCACCTGGTCCCAGCACCAACCAGGATGAGTGATACGTCGTTGGAAAGTTTTGTACAATAAAAATAACTAAAGCGCTTGCCCCTTATTTTATGATGTTGGTCAATGTAGCCTAATTCACAGAACGTATTTAAATAAAATTTTACAGGTAGCTACGTAATGATGCCAATTAACACATAGGATACTTTTTATTAGGAGTTCAATCCATTTTACTTAAAAAAAAATGGCAAAACTGATTCAGAATCAATGCTCAGCCGAAACTACTATACTAATAAACTTAAAATTTATAAAGTGAAAAAATTGTGAGGACACTATGAAAAACACCTTTTTTTCATCGCATGAAAGCGACTCTCAACGGGTCAGTTAAATATTTCATATTGGCGACGTGAAAGTTTATACTGTTGACAGTACGAAGTCTGTCGGGTCAGCTAGTTATTAAATAAATGATCTCAGTAGGATTTGAACCCGAGACATGTAGACCCACAAATAAGGACAGTACGACTTAAAGAAGTGGCTGAATAATAACTTGTTCCAAAGTTTAGTCAACAATTGATTGTAAGTTGTACTTAGTCATGTCAAGTCATGCGACGGCACGGACAGGAACGGCGATGGGCCTGCCCCTATCACGTGAGTACACTATCCAAGCAAAACGTAGGTACCTTCTCGGGACACTAGGTGGCGCTGTCGCATGATGTTTACAAGTATCGGTACCTCTGACAAACCCGTTGGGGATATTCGGCGTGAACATTTGAGTTTGAGTTTTTTGAAGCGATTCTATATTAAGTAAGGAAGGTTTTTTTTTAATCAGCTATATGAAGAGGCAGGGTGCCCAATCTATTTGCTAAGTGCGTCCAGCCACATCAGGCTTTAGATTTGTACCTGTTCTTTAAGGTTTCAAATGAATATAATGTTAGAGAAGATCTTGTTTATAAAAGTAATTCATCATCACTTCGTTGAGTTCCTCTTTTCATTAGCCACTTTTCCGTCTTGATTTTACTTCATTGGCACACTCTCTTTCCAATTTACTGCAGCTAGCACTCAAGTCAAGAATGCTTTATGTTACTTTGGGTAGTGTAACATACATCCAATTCATTTTGGTGTTTATATTTCTATCAGTTTATAAATACATATGCTATTTGAGAATACATGACTTAATATGTTTGTTTAATCCATTTTAAATAAATATATGAACTAAACACACGGAACCAATTAGTCTCCAGATACGTACGACAATATCTTTGAGGGTTTGAGCTCGATCATATAATAGATCATATACATCAGCAGTACAACCTCCTTAAACTGGTGGTGGTGATTATACGCCTCGTTTAAACTGAAACAGGTGTATCCAAAATACCAGGGTGAGATTTGCTGCTTGGCCGACGTTCGAGCGCAACGAGATAAGAAGGTGTAAAGTAAATCCACGAAATATAAGGTAGTGAGAGGGACGACGCCGCGCCGGGCTGAACTATTAATATAATTAAGAGATTCGCGTTACATTACTTCATTTCAAATTTAGTGTTATAAACATTAATACATCTATGATTATAAATGTATAACTTTACACTGCAGTGAAATGAACTGGGCTCATAATAAAAAAAATAAAAACTTTGCAAAAATAAAAATTAGAAGCGCATAAGTTACTGACCATAAAACGAAAAGTTATGCTTTTCAGATGCCATGTTGTTAAATTTGTTAAATCAATATACATTCCAACTAATCTTATAACAATAATATAATTAACAAAGCCCGCCATGTAAGCCAAAGCTAAGCATTTGAGTGGGCAGTGCTCGCGACATAATGTCATGATAATGTCGCGCGATCTCTAGGTCTGTCGTCGCGTCGCGTCGCGTACCGTACACACCACGCCCGCCTTGCCTAACAGCGACCTAAGGGCCAGCGCTGACTGCCGGCATGGCATGGCATGGCATGGCAAAGGATTTCGGTACAGATATAGCATTTTTAATCTTATTACCATGAGTATAGAATTCATTTTACTTCATTTTGACACAACGATGCCGACGTTCTGTCCTACCGCGGCCTCCCTCGGCATCGTTGTGTCAAAATGAATTCTATATGCATGGCAATAAGATTAAAAATGCTGTATCTGTACCGAAATCCTTTGCCATGCCATGCCGGCAGTGAGCGCCGGCCCTTACTGTTTTGTTTGTACTGCATTACTTTTACGCCCTTAAATGGGGTATCGGAGCTTTACTCTATCACTAGAACAAGCACATTGTAATAGTGTTAAGGTAGAAAGAGAACTATTTCGGATGCTGATAGGCTCTTATTTTTTTATTAAATGTCTTATTAATATTATTACTTGCCAAAGCAAATAAAATTGAATGTTTGATTTGAATAATATAAATTTAGTATGTGACTGCGTCCGTGGTCTCGCGGTTAAGCGCTTGGTTTCAAGTGCGGAGGTCTCGGGTTCGATCCCCGGGGGTGGTAACCTTACAAATTTAATTTGTAAGATTTAATCCAGTCTGGAAGGATATTGCAGGTTTGAATCACCTGATTATCCGAAAATTAATATGATTCCGTGCGTCGGAGGGCACGTTAAGCCGTCGGTCCCGGCTTCTATTACGGTAGTAGTCGATAGTCTGCCAACCCGCAATTGGCCAGCGTGGTGGACTAAGGCCAAATCGCCCTATATAGGGTAGGTTCAAGCCCCTTGGTGGGGACATACATGAGCTGTAAGTATGTGGCAGAAAAAGATTGAGAAAAATGAACAATAAAACAATAAAAATATGTGTGATTCCTGACAGGCGTGGTGTAAAAAACTAAAGAAAAGGAATGTTAAAATAGTTTAGTTACATATAGACGATGGATGGAAGAAAATTGGTGACTGTTATATACATAATTTAAATCTTTTTGTTCATGAAAATCTCATGTGGGGATTATTACTAATAAATAAAGAATAAATAAAGGAAAGAAAAATTCCGACACAGGCGGGATTCGAACCCGCGACCTCGGGTATACGCCCCCGTCGCTCTTGCCAATTGAGCTACCGTGTCAATGGCTGCCAGCGCGAAATTCTTCTATCCTTTATTTCTTTTACACGTTTTAGTAGTGTTTGCGTTTCCTACCTCCGAATTTTTTACTAATTCGGAAGGTCACTTGATGTCTGTGGTTACTTGTCTATCTTTTCAGATAGAATGCAAATGTTGAAAACGCCTAACTATCACATAATTTAAATCTTTTTGTTCATGAAAACCTCATGTGGGGATTATTACTAATAAATAAAGAATAAATAATATTATATACATACATATATTCACCGCTCTAATATAAATCCCTAGGAGAGGTAGCTAGAACTTCGGAATAAGAAATTCCTCAGCGTCCTTTGAGTGTTATTCTAAACCGACACTACATAGCTGAAAAAGATATATAATTCATGTAATGATAAAGTCAATAGAGGACGGCCACGGAAGGGCATATTTAAATCAAATAGAAAATGTACTCAAAAAGAAAGGCGCGCAAAGTGTGAAAAATAGCAGGCCATGTATGAAAAGACAGGTAAATGAAGGTCGACAGGTTTGCCAGGAACTGGTAGTATTAGTAGGTGTATGTATGTGAATTTCATAATTGATAATTCAGTAAAGGATTATTTTAGTTCTGGATGTTAATAGCAGAACGAAATAAAAAATATGTTTTAATCATGTAAATATTATACGGACATACATTACACAGATTAAGTTAGCCCCAAACTAAGTTTGACTTGTATTATGAGATACTAACTCAAACATATATTTAATATTATATAATACACAGATAAATAACATCCAAGACTACGAAACAATCATTTATGCTCGTCACGTAAATGTTGCACTCAGCGGGGATCGAACCCGCAACCTCCGGACCGAGAAGGTAGTTATCTACCCACTCGGCAACGGACGTCATCATGTTTTAATAAATTAATTTTACTATTTGGTTGCAGTCGTACAGCTTCATACCTCACCTTTAACATCAGCAAGAAAATATTTAGATTTTATAATTACTTGTTTCCATGCAATGCTTCTCCAATGAATTATAACGATGCAAGATGTTTTTTGCAGAAAACAGTAAGTGGACTTTTTATTTGTTAGTCGGTATAAAAATAATATAGACATTATTTATGCAATTTAGTCACACAAACCTATTCACGACATTTTTCTTTCTCACAGCTCATATATGTCCCCACCAAGGGGCTGGAGCCTACCGTATATAGGGCGATTTGGCCATAGTCAATTGCGGGTCGGCAGACTAACGACTACTACCGTAATAGTAGCCGGGACCGAAGGCTTAACGTGCTCTCCAAAGCACGGAATCATCTTAATTTTCGGATAATCAGGTGATCAAGCCTGCAATATCCTACCAGACTGGGTTAAATCTTACAAATTAAATTTGTAAAGTTACCTCCCCCCGGGGATCGAACCCGAGACCTCCGTACTTGAAACCAAGCGCTTAACCGCGAGACCGTCACAGTCGTCGGAGGCAGTCACATCATAAATTTTAAACAAAAGCCTTATAATTTCAACATGGGAAAGAAAAAAAAAACAGTGAAATCAGTGTTCAGAGTATCCTAGTTTTGCTTTGACAGTGCACCACGTTATAGGGAGCAGTCCTGTTGCCGTTTCGTTTAAATTGTAGTTGTTTAGAAATAAATTATTTACTTAAACCATCATGGCGATAACACTACCTCACCTCTCCCCGTTGGTGTTCTATTGGACTTCTTAAGAATCTGAAACTTCTCAAGCGATCAATGGGCCAAGCATCACGCTTTGAACTTAAACCTGAAGACATAAATTCTTTTAAAACAAATATTGCTTAATTATCAATTCTGAAGCTATGACTGCTCTCTTTGGGGCAACAAATCAGTTTGTATGTATGTTGTCTTTTTGAAATGGAGCATTTTTTGTTACTTCTTAATTAAAAGAGTCATTTATTATAGCCTTAAATTTGTAAGCAAGCATAGCTGTGATCGCATATCGCTCAAACAGTTGTTTTTGTGCAAAGGTAATTCTTGTATCTCATTCCCTTCGTGCCCATGAAAGTCGATCCATCGCAATTAAAACGAATCGAGCCGCGAATTTCGTGAATTTTTTCACGACAACACAAACCTATTAACACGACGATAAATCTTCTGGCTGTCCGTCAGTTCATCGTTAAGAACTTCATTAACTCTGACCGACGAGTTTTTGTTTGAAATCATGAGAAATGGAACTTGAAACATCTTAATAACGCGTTCTTAATATGACAAAGTGCAATGAGATTGATTCTTTGGCGAAGTAATTTCGTCAGCCAACAGAAAAATTACACTTTTTGTGGGCAATTTCAAGACTTTCTCGCTTTAAAGTGATATCATTATTGTAAAATTTACCAGATCTTGTTTTGATATAAATACATCCGAGTATGTGGCGCATAAGCATATTTTTCACAGAAATTACTAAATATGCTTTCTCATGCTTATGATACCATATAAACAATTCTTTAATTAATATGAATGCGGAAGTTCTGTAACACGAATATGTTTTAATCTACAAACATATAATTAGTTCTATTATGAAATTAAATGAAAAAACATCATATTAATATTAGTATCCTTATACATTTCGAATACTCTGATTTTTAGAATAGAGATTTCAAGTTTGGTAAAATAGTAAATATATCAATGTACTTAAGTAAATTAAATTATAAAAAACAATAGTTACTCAGTTAAATTTTTGCAAAGGCATGCTCGATAAAGAATGGGTGCAATAAACATATATTGAGCATTCCTTTACGTTTCAAAGAATCTTATTCTTAATGTTTCGAAATTGCTATGAAAAGTAATTTCAAATATAGGGTCATGGGTAATGGGTGTTCAACCGCATTAGAGATATTTGTCTTATAGCTGTCCTGTTACAGGCCCTACGGGGCTTACTAGGATAGGTCGAAATGTATAATGTTTTTGTTATGATGAATCAAATAAATGTATAATATTTTTTATATGAAATAGCTAATAACTACCTTTAGTTGTTCCATACGATATTCATGGAAAGGGATTGGATGTTGCTATTCTAATAGCATTCATCATCATCAGCCAATAGACGTCCACTGCTGGACATAGGCCTCCCCAAGAGATTTCCACAACGACCGGTCCTGTGCTGCCCTCATCCATCTACTCTATCCGGATTATACACGGCTAAAATATTAGTAGATATTCAATATGTAAATATATGCAAAGAAATCAGTTTTTGCTTCAAGTTCCTGTTACGATTGTTGTGACAAACACGTCATACATGACGCGCCAACTCAACTTCTTGTGGTGGGTATTCCAAGACAGACGCATCTTAATTACGATCATGTTAATAAAGTCCGGTGTCTATATTAATATTGATGTCATTATTGTTATAGTATTTGCGTCAATTGAAAACTTTTGACAGTTAATGATTTATTGTGATCGCGTTCTTAATTTTCAAGTCATATATTTCGGGTTTGAACAATATCTTTAGTTGAATCGTATGACTTTATTGGCGGGTTTTGCGACGACATCCGCGTTAAGGTATTTTTGTTTAAAACTATGTCATGAATTTCGTATGTATCTGAATTAACACAATTAAAAACTAATATTAGCTACTTTTGAATTAAACATTGTCATTATTGATATAAAGAATATTTACAAAATATATCCAACCCAATAAACGAGGGGCATGCCAATAGAAGTTAGATACTCTTTTCTCATTTGATTGACACTGGCAAGCTATACACCATCTTATAGGCTGGATTTTTATTGACATATTTGAATATAGAACACACTTCTTTTATTTATTTTTTATTTGAATGAGCATAATTTTTACGAGAATCTGGCGGGAATTCACTTGCAACAATGGAGCTCAGTCGACGTGATTTTCCCGCTATGATTTATTATGACGTTAAAAAAGGTTTAAAGCCTCAAGAATCTTTTGAACTTTTGGTGAGTCTGCTTGTACACGAGCAACAGTATTCAAGTATTCAATTATTCAATTGCTTTGCTGAATTTAAAAGAGGATGGGGATGTCTCGAAGATGAAGCGTAGACAGGACGGCAGCCAACCGCGGTCACGCAAGAAAACGTTCGTGCAGTCGAAAAACCTATTCGCGAAAACCGACGAATTACATATTTAGAGCTAGAGCGAGGAATTAGATCAGCAGTAATGCAAACCATAATTCACGACCACCTTTCTCTCCGTAAACGTTGTTCGAGATGGGTGCCGCACAAACTTACCGATGAGCAGAAAGACCGTCGGGTGGATTGGTGCCTATTCATGAAAGATAAATTCAACGGAGGCGAGAAAAAAACGTATATGATATACTGACTGGTGACGAAACATGGCTATATAACTATGATCCCGAATCTACTGTATGGTGCTTTGAAGACGAGCCAACTCCAACGAAACGTCGCCGTGCACGAAACACACAGAAACAAATGGTCGCCTCGTTTTTCTGCAAAACGGGTCATATTGCTACTGTTGTGCTATAGAATGAAAGAACGGTGAACTCCAAATGGTATGTGACAGTTTGTGCTCCAACTAGACCTTTTCAACTCGAAAAATGTGTCAATTCTCCCTTACCTGCCATATTCCTCTGACCTAGCGCCTTGTGATTTTTACTTGTTTCCAAAAATAAAAAAAAAAACTAAAGGGGAAGAGGTTTGAAAGCATAGAAGATGCGCTGGTTGCCTATAATTTCGAGATTTCTGAGGTATCTAAAGAAGAGTGGTCACAGGTATTTTCCAATTGGTTCAGACGTATGGAAAAGTGTATACGTGCTCAGGGTGAATACTTTGAAAAGATCGATACTTGTAATAAAGAATATATTTTATATTTTTTGAGTATCTAGTTTCTTTCGGCATGCCCCTCGTATATAGCAACCAACCAAAATATAGCAAACGTTATAGCTCAATGGGTAGAACACCGGTTATCGTACAAACGACTAGTGTTCAAATCACGGGTCGGGCATACACCAATTTGTCTTTTCTAAAGACATATGTGTGGTTAATTTATCATGGTTGTTAACGGTGAGGGAAAACATCGTGAGGAAACCCACATGGCTGAGTTGTACTTAGTCATGTGACAGTGTATTCGTACAAAACGGCGATAGGCCTGCCCCCTATCACGTGAGTACACTGTCCATGCACAACGTGGGTACTCTGAACACCAGGTGACAAAGTCACGTGATGTTCAGAAGTATTAGTACCTCTGCCAACCCCTTCGGGATTATTCGGCGTGAACGTTTATGTTATGTTATGTTATTATAGAATAGAAAATATTTAAACTATCCATGTCATTATCAACAATACCATTTTGTGAAAGAGCACTACCTTGCGTTAAATACTACCGGAATATCAGCTTTGTGCTACTTAACGATTACCCGTAAAAAACGATTGCAAACCCAGTGTCTGAAGCAATGAAATCCAATCTAGTGCATCAAGCCTCATTTGAAATGGTTAGAGTGCAGTATGAGAGAGCAGTAGTTCTAAATACGTCCCCGCGTATCGGTGCGGCGGCGGATAGAATGGCTCGAGACACGCACATCGGGCGCGGCTCTGTCGCAACGCGGGCACGCGAACTCGTGTGCCTGGGGTGCACTCGCGGTACGGATTGTGCATTGGCATATTATCGTTTTTTGTGTGTTTTTTGTAGATTATTTTATGTATTAGTATTAAGTTTTTCGCCAATCAAAGTATATTATAAGCAAACTAATTTTTTAACCTATCTAATTACATCAAAACTTTTTATGTATCAATGTTATTATTTCGCAGTTGTCAAATAAAAAAAATGCACATACCAAAAACGGATTGAATTACCAATAATAGAAGGGAAAAGAAGAAGAGGAAGACCCAGGATAAGCTACATACAACAATAAAAAGAGAAGGCAAACGTTATGTCGTATCAAGATGTGAAGGAGAAGGCTAAGAACAGAGAAGAATGGCGACTACTCCACTGACAAGAGCTTAGCTGAGAGACCAATAAATTCGTATCTCAGCTCTCGATCTAAAATAATCTAAGAATAGTTGTTTTTTATTTAATATAGACGTAGTAGTTTAGTAATAAGCTCAAAATAGTATACCTATGTGTCAGCCCATTTATATGTCTACTATGTATTCATAATAATAATTTCATTTTTAATCCTGAATTTTCGTGGTTAAAGATGTGAGCAAAAATAGATCGTAAAGCAACAACGATTCGTTGTATTATAAAATATAATAGTCATAGCGTGAAATCCATATTTGGCGGTCACCAGTGCAGTGGTTCTTCTCCTAAATGAACTAAGGTTCGAATGAAACCTGCCATTACTATATAATTATCTAATCTCATTTTAAACATGCGTTTAATCGGTGTTTTACTATATATACATACATACATACATATACTCAGGGCTATAAATCCCTAGAAGGGGTAGCCAGAGCTAAGGAATTAGAAATTTCTCAGCCACTTTTGGAAAATTGGGTGGGGAAAAGATGGTAAAGTAAAGGTTGTTGGTGATGCGTCTCCAAACGCATCGCCCAAAAATCCCTTCAAAGCCTCAATACCGTTAGTCGCCTCTTACGTACACCCATCGATAGAAACGGGGTAGTGCTATTCTAAGCCGACACTGCACGGCATAACGGTTTTACTATATATGTAGAAGTATATTATTGTTAGTAAGTAATTCTTTTTATTAAAGCACTTTAAATCAAATAATTGACATTATAATCCTCAAACAACAATATCAACCAAGTTCACGTGTAAATCTAAAAGCTAATAAAAACTATAGTAACGAAAATGAGCCCCGCACGCGAGCCAATCTCTACAATCTACGAGACGTGTCGATTCTAGATCTTTCCTATTCGTATTTATTTGTTAGTCACCTACATGCCTGGACCGCTTTGTTTTAGAATAGATTCCATTCCACTAGGAGAAACTTATTCGATTTTGAATTGCGACCTTGATTCAGTTATGATCAAATGTTCCGGATTACGAGTATAAACACTTTAGTCTATACTAGGAAGGAACCATGATTTTCTTACGATATCGATCTGCGATACTTAATAATCATAATATAATTTTGAAGGTAAGTTCCGAATTATTTTTAAATTATTTATAGCTGTTATACTGAATGAGAAATCTTTCGTAATAGTTACATTTACATTAACATGATACATTTTAATATCATCTTTGATATGTACACATTTCGTGCCTAACGAGCGGCTCCGGTCCTTCTTTGGATTTAAAAAGTAAAAATGAATTGTATTGAATATTTGAGAACCAAGAGAAATCGACGAGACGGATGATAAATTATCAGTATGTATATCAATATTATATATTTATTCCAAAAGAAGGGTGCGGGGCGGGGCATCTATTATATTGACTAACAATGAATATTGATACGATCCTACAAAGAAATAACTAACAGTGTACTTTTGCAACCAAATTGGTATATATTGTGCAGATTAGTTTTGGTTCATATAGAAGATGGATGATAGTGAATTAGCATAAAATATTTATAGAAAGAAAGAAACAATAATAGAAAAACATATATTCCTTGCTAAATAACTTAAAAATTACACAAGTATACAAAATACAAACAGTTAAAGATAAATACACATCAAGAAATAGCTACAAAAAAATAGCGGAAATGTGTATTATAAGAGAACATTAAAGTAACTTGTGCAGCAACGAATCATAGAGCCAATATAAGTAGTAATGTCATAAGAGAACGATAAACGGGGGAATCATTAAGATCAAATAGAGATATCCTCAAAAGAGAAGGCATCCGAAATAAAAATAATGAAGAAACATATATATGAAAAGATTAATGAATGGAGTTCGAATGGAACGTTCGAAGTGGCGATCGATAGTCTCTGCCAAACCCAGTGGGAACTAAAAGCGTGAATTTATTAACGTATCATAGCAATGATTTACATAAGCAAAAGCAATAAATATATTTAAAAAAAATGTGATTCCGGCCAGGATCGAACTGGCGGCCTTCTGCGTGTAAAGCAGATGTGATAACCACTACACCACGGAACCGGTGACTACGTTGATTCAATAACAAAACTACTACTTTATACCTTTCACTTTTTAATGACCCAAATTATACAAAGTGTAACATTCGATAATGAAAGATAATGTTTTATTGTTTATGTTTCGGCAACATTACATTTTTGTATTATCAATTCTTATAATAAATGGGACATAATTTACAAATTAGTCTAATCTCTAATGTCTTCAATTTTTTTCATTATTAGAAACATATATTACATAAAAAACATAAAACATAGGTTATAATATCACCATCACCACGCTAAATTGTATAAGGCTGGGCAGTGATATATTTGAAAACTAACATTACCCATGGGTCCTTTTTAAATACAGGGTGTCCCGAGAAATAGTGTCATGCGGAAGTCCAAGGACAGAAACCCCTAGGGGTACCCGAATTACCCCCATGTATGTTCTGCAACTTTTTGTAGTTTTCGAGATATGATTTTTTTTCATATTTTTTTTGTTAAACCTTGGCTTATTTGACATTATTGGTCACAGAGACATCAATTGTTGATCAACATTTTTTAATGGCTTAATAGTAGCATATCGGCTCACAATTGCTTTTGTTTTTGCAAGTGCTACTGTCAACCTATTTCAGAAAAAAAAATCAAGCTTGTATCTCAACAATTGATGTCTCTGTGACCAATAATGTCAAATAAGCCAAGGTTTAACAAAAAATATGAAAAAAAAAATATCTCGAAAACTACAAAAAGTCGCAGAACATACATGGGGGTAATTCGGGTACCCCTAGGGGTATTCTGTCCTTGGACTTCCGCTTGACACTATTTCTTGGGACAACCTGTATATATCCTGCAATCAATAACGCTTTTTAATCTAAGAGTACATGGAAAAGTGATTTTTTCTTGCATTAAACAACGGTTGAATGCTAAGTATGTGAGTGTTCAGCTTAATATTGAGGCGTATTTCAGTGACGGAACTTCATTATTATGTTTTTCTTCCAATAAAAGTTCTGTATTCGTCTACATTTTCTTGGGTATTCTTAATTTAAAAGATAAATTTTAAAAAGGGTTATAAAAATTATGTAACTAAAACAATTTAAGAAAATCAAAATATATACAGAATCTTGTAAGAGATTGTATGATCGACGCTTATACTAACCTCTGCTATTCTTTCGGGTTTCTAATATCATATACCATATTTTATTATCTAACGGTAAATGTTAAACTATATAACGCATATCACTTACCTTATTTCTGTAAATTAGTAAATCCCCAAAAGACGGTAGTTAGTGCCTCAGAATAGGAAATTCCTTAGTTACTTTTGTAAGTTAACTTGGGAGATTTTGTAATAAAGAATAGTTTGTAATAAGTCCACATCACCCAATAATCAAAATATACAAGCTGATGTATAAATGAAAGAAAAATATATTGGTATTGTTTGTAAAGAAGACCTGCTGGGAATTGCTTTAAGTCTAAACTGAAAACGTTTTAAAGAAGCGGGTATCTAATATACATAAAATAAGGATAAATCACAGAAAAGGTCTTGACTCAGCATAAAATGTACCCAACAAAAGTCTCGCAGAACACTGATTTTCAACCAACACCTCTAACTTATATCTACAGTTTTAGGGTATACATACTGTCTAGGCTATTCTGCATACTTCAGAGATTTTGTGAGAATGAAATTGATTTACTAATGAATGGTAACTTACTTACTAATGATAGTGAACTCCACCTGATAAATCTTATCTGCTATTTTAAAACCTCGTTTATGTAGTACTGTGCTGTGTAGTGTCGGCTTAGAATAGCACTACCCCAATTCTTCTGGCGGGTTACGTAAGAGGCGACTAACGGTATTGGGGCTTTAAAGGGATTTTTGGGCGATGCGGTTGGAGACCCATCACCAACAACCTTTATTTTACCATCTTTTCCCCACTTAACTTTCCAAAAGTGGCTGAGGAATTTCTGATTCCTTAGCTCTGGCTACCCCACCTAGGGATTTATAGCCGTGAGTATATGTATGTATGTATGTTGTACCTCCTAACTTTATTTTTATTTTATGATTTGGCCTATAAAAATAGTATACGTAATTACGTAATACATCAGCCTAATCAGGATAGAGTTGTAACAAAGGAAACAGTATTCACATTACTCAGAGTAAGTCGGAACTCGCCGAAACAGGTTGTACAGCGAAAACGCATTTAGCTGGTTGTTATCTCAACTCTTTAACTAAATACGCGATAGATCTATGCCTTTGAAAGGTAATATATACATTTCACTATTTCTCCTCGCATTTCTATGAAATATTGTTGTGCAATGATTTATTGTACAGATATAATATGCGTAATAAATTAGGTTGCAACTTCTTTGGACACAGTTCCATTTTAAAATGAAACGAAAGAAATGTATCTTTAAATTAAACAATAAAAGAAATACTTTGTGTTTAAGTATTGAAATGAAATCAGACGTTCAGACAACTAGACTGTTCAGCAAAATTGTAGATAATTCAATTGTCTACGCAAATGTACTAGTCACGTTATTGATAACATTTTGCAGTATTCAGACAGCCCAAACTGATTTTACGATAAAAAGATACGCACAAATATTTTCTCTTCGTAGATCTTTAGCAAAACACAAAAATGCATCAGCGGTATTGAAGAATGGAATTCACTTGAACATATAATAAATATAATAAGAATGATAGTTTTATTGAACGGATTAAATTCTACCAACATCAGTGATATTTTCGAGGGAGGTTCTTAAACATTTTGTCGTTTTCGAAATTAGCAATAAGTACTCGTGTATAGAACGCTCTCTAAAATATTTTGGTATATGGCTGCTACTCAATAAAATGTATTACGTGTAATAAATTTTTCCATACAAAGCTACAACTATTTACGTACAAGTACTGAACTAATTAATATGCGACTGGTGTAGTAAATAAGTAATAAAAATGTACATTTACGGAGTAAAATTATGACATAAAAATATGTTTTAGATTGCAATCGTATTTTATTTAATGTATCATTATAAGAGTCATAGCAATTTTGTTAACATCATACACACAGATGTTTTGTAATGACAATACTATGTTTTATTTGTTTATTGAGACTAGAGTTTAAAATTGAAAGATATATAAATAATTAAAAAAAAAACAGAACAGATATTTGAAGTTATATAAATTTACTTTATTTATTTGGGATTTATGGCCGTGAGTATGTATGTAGGTATGTAAATTTACTCTACCAATGAAGTTTAACTAGATGTAAAATTAAAACATTTTTAAATTTATCTAATAAAAATTTGGAATAAGTTACTGTTAATTACATGTACGGTGGAGATGATTGAAACAATTCTAATTTGACATATTTAAATCTGATGGTCCAAAACAAAACAAAGTGAAAATACAATTCTAGCTCAAAGTATTCCAGTATAAAACAAGATAAAAACTGTGGTATATTCCAAATTGAACTAGTTCAATTTAATTTAATATATCGGTAATTATCGGATATTATCAAAGCGAAATCAATCCAAATTCCTAAGTATATATCTGCTATTTTTGGCTATACTTTAATTTCTGCTCCGTTTGATGCATTACATAAAAACCGCAATTAGGAAGGTATCTATCAATGAGCATAACTGGTCTAATAGAAAATTACATAAATAGAATAACGCGGGAAAAATCTTTAGTTGTGGAAATGTGGGGAAAAAATATTGATTCATTAAGGCGGGTAACTGTATAGTGTTTAATTACACAGTAATTAGAAACTATACACTGCTTCGAATTAAACTCGCTGTCATTTTGAAGCAGTACCATTAACTTAAAAAGTAGTCATTCACAATAATATCTTTGATCATCTCAAAGTTCTTATGAGGTGGTGATAAGGTTGATTTTGGTCTGTGCTCTATATTGTGCGTTGGCATTTTTTTTGTACGATCGTGTAGCGTAGTAATGTTTTCTGTGAATTAGATTTCATCAACAAGATTAGATCTTGATGCTGATGTGAGATCATTGAATTTAAGTTGTTCCTGAATGGGACTAGATCTGCTTTTATTGATGACTAAACTTAACAACTCCATAGTTACAGACGTGTTTTTCACAGTAATGTTATAAACCTTGTTAACATTTTTAAGAATGACCTTTAAACGTTCCATAAGTATAAACGGTTCAGTTCAAGTCAAACTATGCCCACCCTTGTATTATAACTATGCTCTGCCCCAGAGATGTTTTGGATTTGATTAAATTATATCTTGTAATTTCATTATGGTGGTTCATTATTGTGATTATTCCTCGCAAACTTCCCATCACATCTATTTATGATAATATTGATGATATAGTCATGCTTAATGAAGATGTAGCATAATGTTAACTTTTTCAAAATATGAGCAACCAGGCTATGCAGGGCTGGGTAAGTTGTCATATAAGTATTAAGTTATCTAGCCACCGCCAACTTGATATGCTGACATGATATTGGGAACACCGAAATGTACCCAATATCATATCCACCTAGAAAAATAACTACTTTTGTTTTCGTTTCTTGGAATTCGACAAAATTGAAATTATTAAAAAACGACAGAATTTTAAAGAAATGAGCGAGTAAAAGAGAATTTTTATTGAGATTGGGAATAATAAATGCAAAAAGTCATTGAATTGACTTAAATAAAGAAGTAGCTGTGTAGTGTCGGCTTAGAATAGCACTACCCCATTTCTTCCGGTGGGTGTACGTAAGAGGCGACTAACGGTATTGGGGCTTTTAAGGGGTTTTTGGGCGATGCGGTTGGAGACCCATCACCAACAACCTTTATTTACCATCTTATCCCCATTCAACTTTCCAAAAGTGGCTGAGCAATTTCTAATTCCTTAGCTCAGGCTACCCCTTCTAGGGATTTATAGCCGTGTGTATACGTATGTATGTATATAAACAAAGAAGAAAAAATATCTTTATAAAACGCTGTAATATCTACCATGCTTAACTCAAGCCATTCCTATTGGGGTACGTCAGATATTTTGATTCTTCTTATTCCTAAATATTTTAAAATATTTCGTTTCAACGTCTGTGGCCTTTTTATGGTTTCGTGATTAGCCGTATCATTATCTACTACTAGTTTGGCGCCAGTAGATTGATGCGACATTTTTGTCGTGTTTGCCGAGATTCATCAGAATCAATTTGAAATATCTACGCGGCAGATGTCACAACTAGCAGAGGACATTCTATCGATAATGATCTCGGTAATCGACTGTAATTGGCCAAATCGATCGGCACGCGTGATGTACTAACTCCTTGCCTGATTATTAGTCACTTCTTATTCGTTTTACTTTTTATAGGACATGATAGAAATGCCGGCTGCAATTTGCACGATGGGATGGATGGAGGCCAATATTTTAATTCTTTTTTGACGAGAAGTATTTTTGAATATATCTTTCATCGAGTCGTTAATATAATAGTCAATTATTCTTCTACATACAAATACCCACGTCTATGGAATTAGAGGCGCAACTAAGGAATTAGAAATTACTTATACCTATTTCAGTTACTCGTCTACTAGTTAATTAAGTTTGATTCACCTAAAAAATAAAAAAGGTTTCTGATTCTGTAGCAAAAAAATATTTGAATGCTCTTCATTTGATAAACACATAAATATAGATGTAACTTTAAACTCTCGACTTGTATAATATTACTCATCCTATATTTAACTAGTTGACCCGCGCATGTTCGTTTACGTGCGTGTAGGACTTACGTTATTATGTTTCTATAGTTTAGGTGTGATTGAGTACCAAACATACAATTATGTAGAAATTGTAACCCCATTTTATCCCTTTGGGGAAGAATTTTATCAAACAAACATACCAATTTTTTGCTGCTTATGTAGTTTTCGTAAATTCTGAACAATTTACGAAAACTACATATAAACTTCATACCCTACTTTTACCCCATTAGGAGACGAATTCCTGAAATTACTCTTCAAATGTATATTACTATCATAAAAGTTATAGTATATATTTCAAGTTATCAGGTCCAGAAGTAAGACAATTTTTGAACAAATTTTACACCCCGATTTTACCCATTTCGGGGAAAAGTTTTGTTTCTTCCCCCTACACACATCATGAAAATCAAAAATCGAAAATCTATAACAATTTTCTAAGTTCTGAAATTACAATTGAAAAAGTTGACACCCCTATTTCATCCCTTTAGGGTTGGAATTTCTGAAAATACCTTCTTAGTGCTCACTTACATATTAAAAGACACCCTTAGTGAAAATATAAAATTATTTGGCATAGTAGTTTCAACTGTGCGTTGATTTCAAGTCAGTCAGTCAGTTTTGCTATTTATATATAGATACAAACTTAAAAACATACCCTTTAAATCCAAATAAAATAAAATTCAGAACTTTCTTAATTGATTGATTTGAATGTTAATTACTTTATAGGTCCTCTAACTCATATTATGAAATTTTTGGTCAAGGGTAAGTTACTTAAATACAAGTTTGCTTTAAGATGTTAGGATTGCACTTAGGTTGTAATGTTATAACAAAAAAGATGTCTCAAAAGGCTGTGGAAGATCATTATCCAGTTAAGGCAAGGGCTTCTTAAGCTCGCCATGTTGAGTTCCATAGATGGTTGCAACATTAATATTTCATAAAAAAAACCTATAGTATTTATACACGTACAGGTAGTGTGTTATGCGATAGGTGTGATGTCCAAGTGAAATATAGGAAAACAGCACAGAAGTGTCATTTACAACGATTGCATATGTTTAGCTTGAAAACCGAGACTAACATGTATTCGTAGTGTAACATAGAATATGATGATGATTTAATTAACCTGTATTTAGTTTATACTACTCTCAATTTAATTAACTTTATTATCATTTAATTTTAAGTTTATTTGCATATGGTTTAAATTAACTTGTACAAGTACATGAAGGTTTTCATAACTCATTTTTACAATTTTAGCCATGCGTGTTGGGTTGACATAGCATAACACGTCAATTAATAAGACAACCAAAACTTGAGTCAGTTGACGAACAAATTCAAATTAAGTGAACTATTAAAGTTTTTTTCAGTTTTTTTACTATGTGCTTAAAGCTAGATTAATTTCCTGTGTTAACATATTTTAAACAAGCGAACAAGCCCTAAGTCTGATTGTGCTTTATGTTCCTTATGCTTAACATATATTGCTTCAACAAATTAAAACTTCGTACAGAACACAAGTTTCATCTGAATCTCACAAGTGATATCTATCTCTTACAAACAAATTAAAAGCTCGTCCATTTATAAAGTCAAGACGCAAGACGCCAGCCCGCCTAGATCGGATTAAGCAACGCTCTTACAATACACGCAATATGGGTCGCGGCAGGACAGGACAAAACAATCAAAGTTCAACTAGTCATCCTTGCAAGTAAGTTTCGTTTGCGAAACACCCCCGGCTGCGTATCGCAATGCCACCATTTGTCGGCGAAACGTAAGAAAGGAGGAAATCCAAATGCAGTGTGTGCTCCTAAATTAGAGTGGACACAGAACTGGTTCCGTTACAAAAGCAATCGTAGGTTTGGTGCCCGGCGGTGACTCGCTCGCTGCGTAACAAAGACCTTATTACAGTTGCCGTTTTACTCGCTTTAATAGCAGTTTTATAGAATCATGATAACGTGCTGTATTTGTAAATCTGGGTAGGGAGCTTTCGTAGATTAAACAACTTAGAGTAAAATTACTATCATTTAAACTTGAGAAAATAATGAAAATCTGGTCTACATTCTACATTACAATATATATTGAGGCTGATTATTAGTTTTCAAGATAACACATATTTTTAATTCTTCGATTAAATCTTAGTCCAAATCTATATTTTAAGGCAGCGTAACATATAGATTATCGCGTTGAACATCTGACCACTTACAGTAAACAAATGTATAAAGATTTTATCTGAACTGCTCTGCAATCGCGTAACTAACAAACTGGGCTCATTGTTTGCCAACAACCGAGTCACTGGATAGAAAACAACCTAATAAGCGTGCAAACGATCCTCGGTGACTCACAATTTCTATTTCAAAAATATAGTGGACTATTACAATTGGGAGTAGTTCCATTTGCGTCGTTCAGCACGCGCCTGCAGTGATTAAATTATATCACCCTTTGCAATTGAGGCATGGGACTTTCGCGATTAAGTTAAACAATATTATTATTATTCTTATAAGAATTTCTGGCTATGGTTACAAGTGTATGGTACAGCGCAGCTGCGCGGTATCTGCGTGCGCACCAAACGATATTTCACTGCGCCCGCGCGCTGCACCGCTTTGCTATCACCTGTCAAATCGAACAAGTGTTCCGCCCGTGCCGCAACCCATTTAAATATCAACAGTTTTAGACGCAAATACTAAACGGCTATAATGCCCAAACACTTTCCAAGTCCAAATACATTACAATACATACTACTCATATTTTGGGCAGTACAGTTTTCTTCACCGATATCAATTTCATCACCATAGAATAGGTGAAATTAGAGCAAATCACCATGCTCAATGCTTTACCTAAAAAAGACAAATATGGTCATTTTTGTCAGCATTTTTGCAGTCCTTTTTACAGTAATAAAAAATATTTGTCAAGAAAATAAAATTTTTGGAAGCTCGGGTCAACATTGCGTCTTATTTAGCACATACATAAATGATGCAGTTTTATAATAATTTATTTTATAAAATGAGTAACTTCATACTCCAGGTAGCACAGAAAGATAATGATATTTTTGTGTACTTGTTTTTAACATCGTTTTATTATGTTTTATTGAACCTGGTAAGTGAACTGCAACTAAGACAAAACGAAAAACACAAACGATCCCACTTACTTCGAATATATCAAGGTTTTTTGATTATCTTATAATAATAACATTTTAATCTATTTTATGTTAACTTAAGCATATGTGATCATAGTTTTGTTTAAGGCGTGATTTTGCAGACTGAAGAAAAATGACCGATTTGTAGTAAAATTGCGGCCATGCTATTTTTTAAGTTGTAATTCATTTCAAATTAAAAGGAAGTTATGATTTTACGTGCCGTGGATTGCCGTCTTAGAATGTCACTACCCTTTTCTACCCACGGGTGTCGTAAGAGGCGACTAAGGGTATGGAGCTTTTATAAGTGGTTTTTGGGCGATGCCGTAGGAGACTCATGCTACACGATACTTTATTTCTGGAGGAGGAGTTACTAGCTCTGAAGCACTGGCGACCCCTTTTTGTTATTAATGGCCTTGAGTAAATGTATGTATTTTTTATTATGATTTTTCGACCCATACTAAAACGAGTTAAGCTCATAAACTAAACGCCTTACGGATTCAGGTGAAATCCAAACTAAACTACTGTGAGCTACTGCTGTTCATTGGTACACCGCATTATTCATTGTCGGTTTTCTGTTAGCGTCTCGTATTTCATAACTAGACGACTCTATTTTACATACATTTACATCCAGTTTCACGCATAAATCTGTTGATGTTTCGACTCGTGTCATCCGCCCGCCCGGCATTTGAAAACGGCTCGGGCTCTTCCTGTCAAAGTCATATCTTTGTTACAACTTGTTACATAATCATAAAATGTATTGTTTATGCATATAAAATATATAGGGATTACTAAGTGATTTATTATCTCAGATGTTTGGTAATAACCTCAATAATTGTAAGGAACCAAACCCTATTGTACGAAAATTGCGCGGACAGAAGAGTATAAAATTTAGCATTGATATAGTTTGTAAGGAGGAGTCAATAATTGTTGAATAAAATATTTTATGCGCAATAAATTTATTCTTATTTATTTATTTACTTTATAAGGTTAATATGATTTCATAATTATGCATAACAATACATTTAATCCATGAAGCTCTAAAAAGTTTCTGTTAACTAAGGTTCGATGGCATTAACAAGATCAATTCAGCTTAAAAAACAAAACGATTTTCGAGTTCTGTGTGCTGAGATTAACATTTGTGTGATGAGCATAAATGATTGTTTCTTGTTTTTATTTATATGTGCACTATATCATATTAAATATATCGTTGAGTTAGTATCCTATAATACAAGTACTGCTTAATTTTGGGCTAATTTGATCGGTGTAGACATATTAATGTCCGTATATATTTATTTAAGCGACCATTTTACGTAAAATTGTTCGCGTATAATACTGTAAGTTATTTTTAACCGCCATTATTAATAAATTTCTTTACATTGTTTAAAGCGTTGCCTTTACTAAGATGGTGAAATTTCCCCACTCAACTTTCCAAAAGTGGCTGAGGAATTTCTATTTTCCTTATCTCTGGCTACCCCTTCTAGGTTAGGCTATATTTATTAAGATAAAACAATTATTAACAGAAGATTTATGATAAGTAAAAGTTTTTTCGTTTGTTATAAACTTAATCAAAATATCAAATCTTGCTTCGTTTTATTATTCTTTGTACGTGTACGTTTCTATTACGTTGGATTCACTCAATGGGTTCTTGAACTTAGATGGGATGGGAACTTACATGGGATAATTTAGATGTTCTTAGTCTTTAATAAAGTACATACATACATACACTCACGGCTATAAATCCCTTAAAGGGGTAGCCAGGGCTTTGGAATGAGAAATTCCTTAGCCACTTTTGGAAGTTGATTGGGGAAAAGATGGTAATAATAAATGTTTTTAGTGACGGGTCTCCAACAGCATCCCCTCCAACCAAAGCCCCTATACCCTTAGTCGCCTCTTACGATCACCCACGGGTAGTGTTATTCTAAGCCGACACTACACGGTGGTTAAGTTAATACGGTTAATTAAGTATTAAAACAAAATATATAAATATATTAGGACATTTTGCATAATCTTATTGGAACCCTGTTTTTTTAAATATTTTGTGACGTGATCAGAATGTACCAAATCCCGAGGGTAGGTCGTGTAACCGTAAGAAATATTTATAATGCTTTGTATGTTAAACACCTAATGCAATTTGCTAGGCCAAGTGTTATTGTCGACCTTATCTTGTATTTGTCTAATCTGATTTTGAACTCTAAGGACACATTCTATCATTGTTATCTCAAAACTGTCGCATGGCATGCAAAGTCGATATTTGATCGCAAATTCGGGCACGTGGGTGAGCTTGATAATCCTAGTTGGATTTAAATAGACTCTGTATTCGGTTTGTGTAGTACTTACTGATTGATGATATCAAGAATTTATGCTGTTAAGAATCAGAGATAACAGTTCTTAACAAGCTAGTTACATGTTACGTAACAACATCGTTGAATTTTTTGGAATAACTTATCAATATAATTTTTTGACGCTTTGTGTGATAAAAATGAGTGTAGGGCCTTAATATTTTGGGTTATACTAAGACCTCTACAAGTTTATATTTATATTGAATAACGGAGCTGTAAATAGCGACTTGTCCAAAAAAGCCTGAATTGCAGTTCATGTTGCTGTTCTAGTTTCTACGCTTATGTAGGGCACCCAAGGTTTAGCAGAAGAAGCATGAGCATGAGAGCAGAGTAAATGCAGTACAAATCTCTCTTAAAAACTGTGGTGTGAAAGCTGATATTGTACAAAATGTAAAGATGGTTTGGGAACATTATGAAGATGCATGATAGTAAATTGGTGAAAGAGATATATAGAGCAATTCTGAATTTTAATGCCAGTAGAGGACGACCACAAAGCACACATTTAGATCAAAATCAAATAGAAAATGTACTCTTAAAACCAGGTGTGCGAAGTCTGAAGAATAAAAGGGTATGTATGAAAATATGGATTAATGCAAATATGGCTATCGATAATCTCTGCCTGCCCCAATAGGCATTCATGGCAACGGTAACATAGTCTAGGTACATAGTGAGTATTCATGAAAACTCACTTGAGGATGACCATAGCATATTTAGATGAAGTAGAGATTTACTCAAAATCCTGTGGCATGGTCCTGGGTTTAAGTCACAAATTATTTTATTGAGATAAACCCTCAGGAATCGGATTCGAAACGATTGTGAGTCGAACGTTCTGCCGCTACACCAGGGAGGTGCATGTAGTAGGGGCAACTAAGTTTCACACTGTTAGCAACTCAAATGATTTAATCACACAAATCATCAAAGTACTATAGCGGCCTTTATCCAGTTGGCTAGCTGACTAGCTGTCTAGGTCAGGAGGTTTCAGATTCAATGATTGCTAAGGACTATTATCGAGTGAAGGCGTTTTTTTTAGTAACTGTATATTTTAAACCAACCACAAAAGAAGTGATCAATTAGTCTTAATAAAATAATTTGGTATTTAGCGGATGTGAATGCTTTGCCCATATAATAACACACAGAGGTAAACAATCCATGACATCATTTAACAAAAGCTTAGATTTCAAATCTAAAACAATTTCCATCATGACCGAGCGACTTAATCACCGACTTTTTATAACATTGATAATTGGTTACACAGAATCTCTTGTTAGACTCAGCGCAGTTATTTATGACGATAAAAATGAAACAGGAGCAGCGAAGGATAAAAATGGTTGTATAATTAATAAAGTGTGAGAAATAGTTGGCATATCGTGCCATGTTTGTGACGCGTCTGTGAATAAATTGGTCCTGTATGGCCAGACACTTAGACGTGAGAAAATAGTTGAATATAAAATATTACTTTGTATCTAATGCCTATAAGAGCTTAGATAGTTTATGTTTCAATATAAAGCCTACAAAAAATGCTCATTAATATAAATCAATAACACTTAAGGTGTTAAAACGTGGAAACATAAAATGAGTGTGCCAGTATTGTCAATTGTATTGATAAAGAAACAATCGTTTTAATTTTTATCCCTTTACCAAATGTGTAAATTCCTTATTAAGATAACTAATCGGTATATGACCAATGCCAATCATTTTAGTACAAGAATTAAATGGTTTCGAACAAAGAATAAATTGATTGAATATGTTTTATTTGTCTTAAAGAAAATATGACTTGGTGTGTTACGATTTCGAGACTGAATGACACCGATGTTAACTTTTGAATTTGAAATTCCATCATGAGTTGATAACAATGGTATAGTCACTGTTATTTTGTCGCAAACAAGAGAAAACTAGAGTTATAGAATCAACAGTTCCTCAGCCACTTTCAGAAGATCAGAAAGATAAAAAGCCTTAAGGAAAGTTTTGTTGGTGCTAAGTTTTCAATAATATTACCTTATAAACATGAAATCTTCTCCTAAAAAAGTCATTTAAAGGCACTGGTCGACAATCTTAGGTCGTACATTACATAATTATCATCGCAGCATATATGTCCCTGCTTAGCTAGAGCTTTAATTGAATAGGATAATTTGGCCATAATACACCAATTGCCTAGTGAGGTTGGCAGACTGACAACTTCTATTTTTATACTAGCTGGGATCTACCTGCCTTAGCTAACCTAGTCTTTCTCGTGATCATATATTTACATATAAATCATGATGGAGTAACCTGTATGAATCGAAGAGACAGGTGTGAGCTGTGAGTTCAAATCCTGAGTCAGGCCTCTATTCATTTATCTCTCCTATAGCCATATGTGTAGGTTAATAATAAAGGCTGTTGTTGGTAAGGAAAAACATTTACGAGGAAACCTATGTCATGCCTAACAGCACTGATATCACATTGTGATAATATGTTCACTCAGAGCAGCGATAGACCTCCTCTTTATCACGTGAGTTTACTGTTAATAAAAAGATTACACCTTCCCTGAATCACGGGTGAAAGATTGATCATGTATTAATTTAGTTGCTTAAGTAACCAATTATAAGAGCCAATACAATACATATTTCTAATAACACTGTTTAAACATGGGCAAGACCAACAGCTAACATCTCAATACCCGTTCATTATAAACTGCCTACAGCTCCTTATAGGTGTGTCTTGTGAAGAATCCTCGCTGTCTTCTAACAGACATATTTTGCGCGTTCACCTGCTTTTCTAACTCAACGTGTTCTTAAATATAATGTTAGAAAAAAATAATTGATTTTATTTTATAGATGCTTATATGTAGGTATAAAGAAGAATTTTTAATAGAATCCATTACATAAATTTATTTTCAGGAGTCATTCTATATTCGTTTAGATTTACAACACATAACCAACAATATTTGAGATAAACAAATGTAATAATACACAACACATATCAAATTTGCTCCTAAAGAGGTTCAATGGACCTACAGTAAGGATTACTTACTCGACGATACAATTAATCCATACTAATATTATAAATCTGAAAGTGAGTTTGTTTGTTTGTTTATTTGTTCCGCTTTCACGCCGTAACTACTGAACCGATTGCTTTGAAATTTTGCAGACGTATAGTTGGTAGTCCAAATTAAATAATAGGGTACTTTATATCACTGAAAAGAAATATATTCCTGAGGGAAAACCAAAACATTGTTGGCTTGCTGGATGAATGGTAGATGGCGCTGTGTGTTATTTAAAACAAGGTAATATATTGCAAACGAATATAAACATGTAAATTACAATACACTTTTGGAAAGTTGAGTGGGGAAAAGATGCTTCAACAAAGGTTGTTGGTGATGGGTCTCCAACCGCATCGCCCAAAAATCCCTTAAAGGCCCCAATACCGTTAGTCGCCTCTTACGTACACCCACCGGAAGAAATGGGGTAGTGCTATTCTAAGCCGAAACTACACGGCATCAACATTACAATTAAAACAACTATTACAAAACTAAACCCATGTTATAACATGCGATTGAGAATCCGAAAATCCATAGTTACTATCCGTACTAGAACGAACATAATAACTCTAACATAGAAACTTGGTACTAAATGATTTGTTTCATGATTCTTATCATATATTTTATGAAACTAAGGGGTTTGAATAGTGAATGAAAGTTAGTATGGAGATTTTTGACATTTCTGTATTAAGAAACTTGAAACTTGATGTGATTGACTGTCATAAATACTACAGAAGGGCAAGAACGAGCGCTATTTTATCGACACGATAACGGTTAGAATGAAATGGCAGTATACGATACGAATTAAGTGCGTAAGAGATGGCTGCTTTATCCCACGCGATACCTAGCTTAAACACTGCACGTACTCTAGCCGGGCCGATCCACAAACTTTTCTTGGCCGGTGAGAGCGTCGCTGTCATCGATATTAGTATTGCCAGTAAATAAAACATAACCATTATAAGGGGAATCATTTTAATTATATAGGCTAATGTTAATTTAATTTATTATTTTAACGATATAAGACTAAAAGACTCAAAAGTTCATTACGTGACATAGGTACAACTTAGCCATGTGGGTTTCTTCACGATGTTTTCCTTCATCACACCACAAACAAATGATAAATTAATGAAATAAGTTCGTTCTTAAAACGATAATTTTGGCAAAATAAATAATAATTTACATATTGTTTTTTATATTGAAAACTTGAAAGAAAAACGTTTATAAATAAGCAAAGAAACATTATATAACTAATTGTGTTTAAAAAATAGTTAACTATATAAAATTATTAAAAAGAAAATGATAATTTATTATATACGTAGGTCACACTATAAGTTTTTATTTAGTAGAGGGCTAACTGACAATGACAATATGAATTTCAACATGGCGATAGTAGTACCAATTCTGCCGTCGGCCAAGAAAAGTTTGTGGATCTGTACAAAAGGAATTTATGAATACATCCATCAATCATTCATGAGTATATACTAACAGCCATAAATCCCAAAAAGGGTAGCCATAGCTTCGGAGATAATAATTCTTCATCCACTTTTGGAAGTTGAATGGGGAAAAGGTAGTCAAATAAAGGATTTTTGTGATGGGTCTCCAACTGCATAGCCAAACAATCACTAAAAAATTCTCAATGTCCTTTATATCCTTTACATCACCCAAAAAACAAGTAGTTGAGATACTGATTTGGTATTTTGGATGTAAACTGGATGCAAAAAATGTAGTCCACGCGGACGTAGTCGCGGGCAAAAAGCTAGTAATATATATTTTATAGTTAAAAGAACTTACCTAAGTGAATTTCTACCAAAATTATATGAAATGTTACATTTGACGAGATTTAATAATACCACGAGCATAATTTTTATCATCATGTATTTAAATATATTACATCCCAGATTAAGGAACAATTCATTGATGTTCATAACATAAACGTTGCTTAACGGGATTCGAACCCTCGACCTCCGGACCCAGAAGCTAGTCACCTATTACCCTGCCACAGACATTGTTAATAATAAGTCGTCGAGTTGAGAACGGCCTGACCATTATTTACAGAAATGTAGTTAAAGCATTTCCTTTCTCGGCGAGTACAACAACAGATGTAAGTATCCTGGACAAAGTTAGTGTTTCCTGTAATTGAGCTGACCCGCGGGACCTCTTCATTTGTGATTTAGGCGCCGCTAAATCTAGTGTTGCTTACGCGGCTTAGGATATTGTTAGAGTGCGGTTTGTATGATCCAACATTGGTTTTTAAAATAGTTAATAGTTTTTACATACATACATACATATACCGTGTATACATACATATACATTTGCCGGGTAGTGTCGGCTTAGAATAACACTACCCCATTTCTACCCGTGGGTGATCGTAAGAGGCGACTAAGGGTATAGGGGCTTTTTAACAGATTTTTGGTCAATGTGGTTGGAGACCCGTCACCAAAAACATTTATTATTACCATCTTTTCCCCAATCAACTTCCAAAAGTGGCTGAGGAATTTCTCATTCCAAAGCTCTGGCTACCCCGTTATGGGATTTACAGCCGTGAGTATATGTATGTACATACATATACTCACGTCATTAATTCCCATTGAGGTAGGCAGAGACTATCGATAGCCACTTCGTACGATCCTGGCAAACTGTTACCTGTTCATGTGTAATAATAGCTTAGTATAGTATCAACTTTATTTTTAATTTTTTGTTTCTTTTTGCATCTAATAGTGGTTATGGATTCGTTGATAAAAATCTCTGTTCATCTCTAATAGTAATAAAATGGATGCTAGAGAGTTAAGTATCAGAGGAACTATTATGTTTAAGAGTCTTTAAAAATATAAGTAAGCTAGTTTGCAATAATATGATATTTGTATTGAGTTTAGTGTGGTGCGATTAACTAAGAACAGTTTCTAAAAAAACTACGTTTGTTGTTATTGCAAAGGAATATAATATAAATTATAGTATTATGAGTTTACCTACTTTAATTAACTTCATAGCATAAGCATCAACCATGTTGAAAACTTTGTACGAACTGAAATTTTAAACTGTTAATTATAAGAAATCTATCAGTTGAGATATGCCTGGCTGGGAGTTTTTAAGTAACATATGGTTTAAGGTAACACGTGGTTTTATGGTGGTAGGCAGATTGATATTTTCTATTACTATTATTATTGGTTTCTTACCAAAAACTTACATATTTACAGCCATGATTAAATATTTTAAAGATCACCTTCTCATGGCCATATTATGGTCTAACCAGTCTAACAGGTTTGCCATATATTTTTAGCAAAACAATTAATGTGATTTTTCAATCAAAATTAAACCATTTTTTTATCATCACATATTTAAAGATAATTTGGCTACTTATGGCTTATTTGGTTTTTATAAGAAGTATTAGTTACTTATACATCCGACGTTTGATTGGTTATTAACACTTTTAAATTGGTTAAAAATATATAAAAAAATTAAAAAATACTTTTGAATATGTATTTACATCACAATTTTGCACGTCATAGTAATTCTAAACGCGAAATTCGAATGTGTTTCTCCATTTCCTTAAAAACTTAAAAAAAGCTACATCGCGGTATCGAAATTTTTATAAACGAAGCTATATATACGCAAAGGTCACCCTTCTAAAGCGAGGAGTCCATTTCTACACAGGAAGACGGCCGAGAGACGTTCTACCTCTCCTGGGGTAGCTCCCCACGATTGATTCCACATCTTCGAGATGACCCAGATAAATAAACAATTGGAGTATTCACTTCAAACCCCACTGCTGTAGAAACTTTGACTCCTTTTTGAAATTCACTTGTGTAGAGACACGCACGAGAAAGACATCAAGAAAAGCTTTCAAATTTTTAAGTTTTTTGTATCTCAGTAACACTTTTTATTGTTACATTAACGAAAATATTATATAGACAATATGATTAATTGATTACACTGAAACAAACTTTTGTTAAACTATATTTTATGTTATATCTGCTAACTGATATATATTTTATCAATAAATTCAATAAAATTGTGGTATTTGAATAAAAAACTGAGTAAAAACCATGGTTTTTTTAAATTAAATTTAGATAATAACAGCACATTACCTCACTAATACCATAATAATCATCAAATTATTCGTTGTACAAGGTTGTCGACAAACTGGTTATAAAATATTGAGGGGTGAAACTATCTTTGCTTCATGTTCCTTTCATTCCCGCAAACGGGGTTCTTTTTAATAACATTTTTATAAACGAAGTAATATATTTTTGACGCCAGCCGTGGCCGAGTGGATAGATGACTATGACTAGCTTCTCAGTCCGGAGGTTGTGGGTTCGATCCCCGCTGAGAGCAACATTTATGTGATGAAAATGAATGATTGTTTCTTGGATGTTATTTGTATGTGTATTATATAATATTAAATATATCGTTGAGTTAGTATCCCATAATACAATTTTAATTTAGTTTTGGGCTAGCTTGATCAGTGTATAATATTATGTCCGTAAAATATTTATTTTATTTATTTATAATTTACTGTTTTCATATGTTTTTGTATGAGTGTTTATTTTTTATTATTATTAACATAGGTAGGCAGACTACTATCCTTTTGACGCGATGGCAAAGGATATATTAGAATTTTAGTATCAAATATTATTATTTTTAGGGTTCCGATAGTGAAATAAAGATTGTTAGTTATTGGTCTCAAACCATATCGCCGAAAAAATCACTTCCAAAGCCCCCATACCCTTAGTCGCCTCTTACGATAAACACGGGAAGAAATATCCGGAAATCAATAGTTGTTTAATTGTAATGTGCAATCGCGAAAGTCTTCGAAAATATTAAGAAATGGGTTAGTGCCAACCAAGCCGACACAACGACATGACACACAAAAATGGTTTAAAGTGATACAGATCATACAGTATATCATATACACATCTTCCTACAAAATATAATCATTGCAGTCTCAATAGTTTCGATATAGGGACGGTCCAATAAAAAAGCATTGTGTAGTGTCGAAATTTTGGCGTCCTTACCTATTCTGGTTTTGCCCATTGATATGGTAGCATCTTGTTTTTTTTATATTCCATCACCGTATACCTGGGGCTGTAATAATAATTGTAAACGAAAAAAATCTCAATACTTATTATTAACTTGATACTCGTAAGGTATCTTCAGTAATGTTCTGGTGACGTTTCCTTACTTCTTGCAATAGTTGTGCTTACACTGAAATTTTGTTTGAGGATTTTTCTTTTGTTGTGAGTAATTCTGAGGTTCAATCGAATGTGTGTTACTTATTAATATTGATGATTAATGTGCATCAAAGGGTAATATTTTAGCATTTTTTCCACCTCGTAACACGGTTTAAATTTATCAATTCGCATTATGTTACTAATCAATTAAACCATTTTTTATTTCTTTCCTCAATTGATTAGTCATAATCACCACATTAGGTTTTCAAGGACAAAACTTTCTAATTTCGCCTTCATGTTGCTTTTTTACAGCATCGAATTTTTGTGGTTGGTGAAGGCTGATCCAAACATCCTTCATTTTAACATTTTTTCCCAATTCAGCAGAAGTGGTCCAAAATAATATTCTGTTCTCCGGCTACAGTTTTTTGGTATTTATAGATATGGGTATTATGTATGTGAATCCACGCAAGGCTGTCTGTATAAGCGTTACATGTATTAATTCGTGGCTGTCCAGTCTACAGTCAGACGGTCATTTATTTCAAAAATGGCTCATTTCGAATTTTTCATCGTCAATATATCATATTTATTCATTTGACAAAACCAAATATAGTTTTAACCCCGTTACAGTTTTCTCAAATGTTAGGTACAAGACCAATATAATAGTTAGATGACAGCGCGGGGCAGACTACCGGAGCGTAGGAGCTATGGCGCGGCCTCCTGCGGCGGGCATCCGTTTACCTTCTAGCTTCATAAACAACGCTGTGGGCTTATTGCATGAGATTTGCGATTATAATAGAGATAAAAAAAACCTAAACTCTTGGCTGTAAATTATAAAAAGATGTTGCCAGAGCTTCAGAACTAGTAATCTTTCAGCCGCAATCAGAAGTTGAGTGCGAGGATTAAAGAAAGAAAGAAAAATAATATTTTGTCTGTGCACTTCACGGACATCACATTCCTTAAACACAAGTTTTAGTAGCGCATTAAAATAATAAGTAAAATATTTATAATACAGAAAATACAATGGGTAAAGTGACAGTTACTAACTTAGTATCTTGTCGTGAGTTTTACCATGCAATGTTAGCGCCGCACAAAGAAATGACGTATGGCTATAATCTAAATCATACAACTAAGTAATACATTATTATATTATAGAATCCATTATGGTAAATATAAATCTTACGCTATATTATGCACTGTGTATATTGTTATTTAGAGCACCAATACCGTTAGTCGCCTCTTACGTACACCCACCGGTAGAAATGGGGTAGTGTTATTCTAAGCCGACACTATACAGCAATTAAGCGATTTCCGGGCGATGCGGCTGGAGACCCATCACCAACAACCTTTATTTTTCCATCTTTTCCCCACTCAACTTTCCAAAAGTGGCTGAGGAACTTCTAGTTCCTTCTAGGGATTTATAGCCGTGAGTATATGTATGTGTGTATGTATATAGTTACATGACTCTAAGAGAAACAACCTTACATGAAATTACTCTTATTACCATATTTAGTTTGATTTCGAATAGCATAACATTATTCTGATCATCACCACCACAGCTCAATAAATGTATGCATGTCCCCACCCCTCGGCCCTCGCGCCCGAACCTAATTCAAGTAACCTTCATGTAAAGAGTCTCTTGATTATTGTCATTATTAGAGACACCTTTCAAGGCAGCGCCAGAGTAGTTTTAGTTTTAAGCTTTGACGTTTAAAATATATCATGCTGACCTAGGTTGGATGTTACTATACTGTTCCGATAGTAAAACATATTGTACACATAGAGTACATCATGCAAATAAATAATACAATGTTATTTATACATGATGAAGTTTTTCTGCTGTTTGACTCCATTGAAAACAAAATTTAATTTAATTCCGAATCACGCGCCTTTAACTGTGCAGTTACTGTGCAAAACCGCTGCTAAACTCAAGAAAACCACAGCACAATGTCGGCACATAGTTCAGTAGAAACATTGTGTCGGCCGGACGTGTATACATTACCGTGTGATGATACTGTTAATCTCGCCGTGATGAATCTCTGCGCGGCTCCTCTGCACGCCGCCGTTATGCTATTTACATAAACATTGCTGATATGTCAGTAGGGAAACTAGATTCAGTATACTGACAATTAAACTGTGATTGCTTTTATAATCTTTGATTTATTGTTTTAATTCTTATATGTTAAGAAAGGTTTAATAAATAAGGTAGTCTTTGTTTATGTAAGAGTTTTTGATTTGAGTTCTTAACTGGTTCCTAAAAACTAACGCTTAAACTAAGTAATTGGCAACAATTTTGAAATCCATACAATATTTTTTATGCTGTTACAGACATAATTTGTTACTTTTTTTACTTTCATTTTAAATTCGTATGAAATAGGAATGTTCTTAGTCAATCATTTTTCTATAATAAAATTACAACAACCAAATTTGATATTAAATATCTTTTTGTTGCTGAAGATTCTTAGCTGTAGCCCTTACTGGAAGTCTTTAAAACTTTTATAACAGTGAAAGGAAACCGCTGCACCACAGTAACACCTGCTTCCAACAGCCCTATTCTAAAATGGATCTTCAAAGCCGTAACTATGTAAATGCAAAAAGATATGATAAGGTAAAATGTAGCAGACGAACACCACGCCGACCAAATACAGGAACACAGTAGTTCATATACCGTCCGATAAGCGAATACAAGGCTATCAGATAGCCACAAAGCCATATCGGATGCTACCGCGTGCGCTAAACTCAGTTTATCAGGATAAAGGACGCTCGCAGCAGAATACATTACGTTTTATCAAGCCGTTTCTCTATAACGGGCTGGAATCGGTGTCACTATAAAAGTGATTAATAGTATGTTTTGGCTATCCTTTTAGGGGAATGTAGCGCGGTGTCTTAGTTGAAATGTTGAGACGAATGGTATATTTACTGGTTTATTTATATTATTTTGCACTAGTTTTTTTTGTAAGGATTTGACATAGACTGAGAAATAATGTGATTCAAGACTAGGTACCTTTATTTTATTGATCTTAAAAATCTCGTATCGTATAATACTTCTAAATTCCTAGCAATATTTTCAATTTTACTAACAACAATAGTTGTAAAGTAATTTTCAGAAAATACAGTACTTATAGCGGAGTGCAGTGTTTATCAGCCGCCGCGTGGGGCCGTCCAATAAGGAGCTCGTTTTAATCAGCGCTGCGCGAGCGCCACTCCCATCGTTACCCGCACGAGGCCCGATACCAATAATTGTTACTCGCAGTAATAACGTTTTACCAAATGAATGAGTCTACTCTCGACTTTGCTGCATTTAGGTAATGTTTGCTATTTATTTAGCTAAATGTCTGTTACAAACCACTGTGTGGCTATAGAAATGAAGCAATTTTATTATTATCGGTTTAATCGGTAGAATATAGTGGTTTAAATTGAAAAGCTGCTACTTGAAAATTAAATTTTATATTGAAACTGTAGGAATAAATAGTCATAAAGATTGAATTTGTTAATGTCGCCTAGAAAAATTACTCTTAGTAATACTCAAAATCAAACGTTTACGCCTTATATCCCCGAAGAGGTTTGCAGAGGTACTAATACTGACATTGTCACCTGTTTTGTACCAATGACGTAGTGTCGGCTTAGAATAACACTACCCCATTTCTTCCGATAGGTGTACGTACGAGGCGAGTAACGGTACTGGGGCTTTTGAGGGATTTTTGGGCGATGCGGTTGGAGACCCATCACCGACAAACTTTATTTTTACCATCTTTTCACTACTCACATTTCCAAAAGTGGCTGAGGAATTTCTAATTCCTTAGCTCTGGCTACCCCTTCTAGGGATTTATAGCCGTGAGTATATGTATATGTATGTACACTGTCGCACGAAAAAGTACACCTTAGCCATGTGTGTTCCCTAACGATTTTTTATAAATTAACCACACACATGAGTTTAGAAAAGACAAAAAGGTGTAGGCCCTACCCGGGATTTGAACCCTCATCGTATGCACGATAAGCCGTGTTCTACCCATTGAGCTATTACGGTTGCTCTTAATAATAAACCTAGCTAATTTTAATAAAAACAAACATTCCTACAAAAGTTGGTTGAAAAATAACAAGATTTGTCTTATCATACCTTTTAATGTTTCTCAAAATAGTCTCATGCATTTATAATATTCATTATATTTAAGCATAAAATTTAATTCATAAAATTTAAGCATGTTACATTTAATAAAACCACTGAAAAATCTTTATCTTTCCGATAGCCGTTTTTAACGCGGATTCTGCGGCTTCAGAGGTTAAGATTCGAAAAACCAGCAGCCTATCTTTAATTTTCAGGAGTTAATAGTATAAGTCACATGGTGGGAGGTCGATGGATCATGAGGTGATATGAGCTCAAATATCCATCGTGATGCAAGACTTCGTTGACACAACACAACTGACAAACATCTTTTAATATACAAGTCTGCAGTACAGTCCTTTCAACCTGTAGCACTACTATATATGAGGCTTTAATACATTGTACTAGCCATGAGAGAATTCACTACTGTTTTTGAAATCGATGTTTTTTGCGTTAAAATTATACATCGCCATGCCTCCATAATCAGAAATCAAGTGTGTTTACAGAGGAACCATAAATTTATAATCTATTGAGCAACGCATTCAATGATAGACATAATTATTTTTTTATGGCCGCCCTTGAAACAATTATTCACTATTTTCACCATAAAGCTTTATATTTTACAAAGGAAACAACCATAAAGCTTTATATTTTACAAAGGAAAGATTAGATTTCCAATTTATGTTAACAATGATGATCTAATGAAGTTCGCATTAGAACAGCGCCCCAGTCAAGCTAAACACTAACCTACCGTGCAAGCTACTCATACAGCCCGACGCTAGATAATAGCTGCAGATATGATATTAGTTACAACCACATTATATCCGCTTGTAATTGAATGGGTTGTAATATGGGCAGTGCACGTGATTGACCCGGGAAGACTCGGCCTACGCGGCTCTGCGTGTGATCTGCCGATGTTCAATAACAGGTTATGCCCAACTTACAACTTTTATTTAATTTTAAAATGAAAAGTGGTTTACATTCATATAGGTTTAATTTTAATCAAATAAAATATAAAATTGGGCTATTGATAAAACGCATAATGGTCAAGTCAAGGATATATTCTAAATTAGTTTGAATTTTGCATGACTCAATTACGTGTTAAAAATATCCCTTAAATCATTACCGGTGTGAAGTTAGCGGCCGATTTCAGCGGCCGATTATAAACCGACCAAATTGAAAAGTCTTCAATTCAAACACATAAAACCATTCAAATACTGCATAAAACATTCTAAATAAACAAGTTATTCATCGATTTATGCTCAGACTCCTACTGAAGGTAAGACAGATAAACCTAGACTCCCTTAAACCTAATGTAGAGTAAGTGGTCAAAAGAAAAATCCAAAAAGAAGTATTTGACATCGACCCAAAGCTTCTAGCCACCCTGAAAGTGGTGCCAATAGAAGCGTGTGAATATGTCCTTTAAAACCACGACCCAAACATACCATTATGAAGAGCTTTTAACCCTCCTTTGATATGTAGAGTGTAAAGTCGAAATGAAAAATATTAAAAAAACCGATTAGATATAGACCCAAAGCTTCTAGCCACTCTGTAAGTGGTGTCAGTAGAACCGCCTCGGTTAGTTCTATGCAACACATATCAAGTCATATTATTATGAAGAGCTTTTAACCCTTCATTCGTATGGTACAATCCAGCGACGGATTGCGCTCATACAAATAGCTATGATAAAGTCGACCAAAAGCTTCTAGCCACACTGTAAGTGGTGTCAATAGAAGCGCCTTGGTTAGTTCTATGCAAAACATATCAATTCATATTATTATGAAGAGCTTTTAACCCTTCATTCGTATGGTACAATCCAGCGACGGATTGCGCTCATACAAATAGCTATGATAAAGTCGACCAAAAGCTTCTAGCCACACTGTAAGTGGTGTCAATAGAAGCGCCTTGGTTAGTTCTATGCAAAACATATCAATTCATATTATTATGAAGAGCTTTTAACCCTTCATTCGTATGGTACAATCCAGCGGCCGATTGCGCTCATACAAATAGCTATGATACAGTCGACCAAAAGCTTCTAGCCACTCTGTAAGTGGTGTCAATAGAAGCGCCTTGGTTAGTTCTATGCAAAACATATCAATTCATATTATTATGAAGAGCTTTTAACCCTTCATTCGTATGGTACAATCCAGCGGCCGATTGCGCTCATACAAATAGCTATGATAAAGTCGACCAAAAGCTTCTAGCCACACTGTGAGTGGTGTCAATAGAAGCGCCTTGGTGAGTTCTATGCAAAACATATCAATTCATATTATTATGAAGAGCTTTTAACCCTTCATTCGTATGGTACAATCCAGCGGCCGATTGCGCTCATACAAATAGCTATGATAAAGTCGACCAAAAGCTTCTAGCCACACTGTGAGTGGTGTCAATAGAAGCGCCTTGGTGAGTTCTATGCAAACCATATAAATTCATATTATTATGAAGAGCTTTTAACCCTTCATTCGTATGGTACAATCCAGCGGCCGATTGCGCTCATACAAATATCTATGATAAAGTCGACCAAAAGCTTCTAGCCACCCTGAAAGTGGTGTCAATAGAAGCGTGTGAGTATGTGCTTTAATACCATGATCCATACAATCCATTATGAAGAGCTTTTAACCCTCCTTTGATATGTAGAGTATAAAGTCGAAATGAAAAATATTCAAAAAACCGATTAGATATAGACCCAAAGCTTCTAGCCACTCTGTAAGAGATGTCAATAGAAGCGCCTTGGTTAGTTTTATGCAACACATATCAAGTCATATTATTATGAAGAGCTTTTAACCCTTCATTCGTATGGTACAATCCAGCGGCCGATTGCGCTCATACAAATATCTATGATAAAGTCGACCAAAAGCTTCTAGCCACCCTGAAAGTGGTGTCAATAGAAGCGTGTGAGTATGTGCTTTAATACCATGATACATACAATCCATTATGAAGAACTTTTAACCCTCCTTTGATATGTAGAGTATATAGCCGAAATGAAAAATATGGATAAAACCGATTAGATATAGACCCAAAGCTTCTAGCCACACTGTAAGTGGTGTCAATAGAAGCGCCTTGGTTAGTTCTATGCAAAACATATCAATTCATATTATTATGAAGAGCTTTTAACCCTTCATTCGTATGGTACAATCCAGCGGCCGATTGCGCTCATACAAATAGCTATGATAAAGTCGACCAAAAGCTTCTAGCCACACTGTAAGTGGTGTGAATAGAAGCGCCTTGGTTAGTTCTATGCAAAACATATCAATTCATATTATTATGAAGAGCTTTTAACCCTTCATTCGTATGGTACAATCCAGCGGCCGATTGCGCTCAAACAAATAGCTATGATAACGTCGACCAAAAGCTTCTAGCCACACTGTAAGTGGTGTCAATAGAAGCGTGTGAATATGTCCTTTAATACCATGATCCAGACAATCCATTATGAACAGCTTTTAACCCTCCTTTAATATGTAGAGTATACGGTCGAAATGAAAAATTTGAAAAAATGCTATTATACCTAGACCCCAAGCTTCTAGCCACTCTGTAAGAGATGTCGACAGAAGCGCCTTGGTGAGTTCTATGCAAAACATATCAAGTCATATTACTATGAAGAGCTTTTAACCCTTCATTCGTATGGTACAATCCAGCGGCCGATTGCGCTCATACAAATAGCTATGATAAAGTCGACCAAAAGCTTCTAGCCAACCTAAAGTTGGTGTCAATAGAAGCTTGTGAGTATGTGCTTTAATACCACGACCCAAACATACCATTATGAAGAGTTTTTAACCCTCCTTTGATATGTAGAGTATATAGTCGAAATGAAAAATTTGAAAAAATGCTATTATACCTAGACCCCAAGCTTCTAGCCACTCTGTAAGAGATGTCGACAGAAGCGCCTTGGTGAGTTCTATGCAAAACATATCAAGTCATATTACTATGAAGAGCTTTTAACCCTTCATTCGTATGGTACAATCCAGCGGCCGATTGCGCTCATACAAATAGCTATGATAAAGTCGACCAAAAGCTTCTAGCCAACCTAAAGTTGGTGTCAATAGAAGCTTGTGAGTATGTGCTTTAATACCACGACCCAAACATACCATTATGAAGAGTTTTTAACCCTCCTTTGATATGTAGAGTATATAGTCGAAATGAAAAATTTGAAAAAATGCTATTATACCTAGACCCCAAGCTTCTAGCCACTCTGTAAGAGATGTCGATAGAAGTGCCTTGGTTAGTTCTACAAAACACATATCAAGTCATTATGTTATGAAGAGCTTTAAACCCTTCATTCGTATAGTACAATCCAGCGGCCGATTGCGCTCATACAAATAGCTATGATAAATTTGACCAAAACCTTCTAGCCACTCAGAAAGTGGTATCAATAGAAGCGCCTTGGTTAGTTCTATGCAAAACATATCAAGTCATTATTACTAATAAATAAAGGAAAGAAAAATTTCGACACAGGCTGGAATCGAACCCGCGACCTCGGGTATACGCCCCGACGCTCTGCCAACTGAGCCACCGTTTCAATTGGCTGCCAGTGCGAAATTCTTCTATCCTTTATTTCTTTTACACGTTTAAGTAGTGTTTGCGTTTCC